>OVBE01016597.1:0-10586 GCA_900406425.1 Iberis pinnata | reverse complement strand
AAGCCACCGACAAGGGTTCTCTCTCCTCCACTCGCTGCCCGCTTAGCTGTAAATCACGTTACCACCATATACGATTCCACTAGACAGTATTGACGGTACAATTCTTGGTGATAGCTATATGCTTATTCAGATTCTTGTGTTCGAAGTTGATTTCACACTCGATTCTCTTGTAGAATTTAGGTTGCACCAACTTCCCCAACACGTAAGCCCTTGATCGGACGGTAAAACTGAGCTTCATGGGAACCGGTGCAGGTGGTGCGGGTGGATCAGGGATAACAACAGGAGCTCCTTTCTTCTTTTTCTTTGGTTTAGGAAGCGGAGCTGGAGGCGACGGTGGAATTAAAGTCGATCCACTTCCATATAATGGAATCTTTTCTCCAATCACATGTACCAACACTGTTCTTTGGCTCTTCCTTGACTGATAAAATTTCTCAATCTGCAATATCATCAATTTAACACATTCAACCTAGAGGAGATTATGAGCCTAGTGTTCAATTTGTTCAGATACTATTTTGGATTAAAAATTAGGGATTTTGATTGATGATTTGGTGTGTGACTTAAACTTACGGATCCGGAGCCGATTTTGATCTGAGAGAAGCTCAGATCGACTGGAGTTGAAGTTACATGGACGCCAAAGAAAGTTCCAGTATTCCTGTACAACATTCTTAGAGTAGCATTCATCGTGATCATATCGGTTCCTACACCACCAGCATCTTGACCAGCTTGGACCTTGAGTGTCTCGAATGTTATACTCTGCAAATTCCAACACCAATAATATTTAGTTAACTCAATCAGTTCAGATCTGAATCAGATTTCGATATTCTCCCATCTGAATCACTCAAGTTGCTAATTTCGACTTTCGATCTGAAAATTTGAAGCATGAAAGAGAAGCCAAAAATTGATTGGATCTGGGGTTCTTTCTAACCTTTACAGTGATTTTTGGTTTCTGAGGTTTCGCAGCTCCATAGAGGATGAGAGAGAAGAGACCAAAGAGAATGAAGAATCCAACGATGAAAGCTAAAACATAGCATCGACGAGGAACACCTTCATCTCTTTCACCATCATCTAACAAACCTTCTTCCTCAATCATCGCACACTCTTTCCACTGCTTCTCTCCGCCGTGCCCTTTCCGCTTCGAACCGTCGTTAGGGTTGACTTTTCGAGAACCAGGTTTCAGAGAACCGGAGAATCGGCTGGAGGAAGACTCTCGTGAGTGGTGACCAATAGAAGAGTGAGAATGCGGTGGAGAACCCATCGGACTCCGTGCCGGAGTTGAATGAAACGATGTGGCCGTTTTCTCTCCATCGTGAGAGTCACGTGAAGGCGATTGGACGTAATACACTGGGCGACGAGGAGATCTGGCTGGTGATGACGCCGCGAGGCTAGTCACCTCCGAGTCGGTCTTGGCGTGCATCTCCGATTCGGTTGGGAGAGAAAGAGAGAGTGAAAAATGGAGGGAGAAGGCAACAAGAAAGTAAAAGGCTTAGGCTATGCTTTTTAATATTACTAATATTTAACCAAACGCAAACGCGTTCGCCATTGTACAACTAAGGGGGTGCATTATTCTACTCTTTTTTTTGTACTCATTCTGGAATTTCAGTTTCATTTCTTCCCTGTATTCTCATTTCAGACAACTACAACCTAATATATTTATTTAATATTTTTTTGTTGTTGTTATTTACATTTTGAATAACTAAATTTTTTTTTATTTCTATTTTGGATATGAAATAATTAATTTTAATAGTAAAGATGCTAAAATTTGTAATATCTTTTATTAAATTGTGAAGAATATACCAAATTGTATAATTAATGTATGTATATCATTTTAGTAAATATTTTTATTTATTCAAATTATATTTATAGATATGTATATACAAAATTTTAATATAATTTTCTTGTATTATATTTTTGTTGTGTTAATTAGAACTTTAGTTAGATTAAACATTACTAAATAAATATAAATTAATTACACAATTTAAATTAAATTGTGCATAGATTATTAAAAACCCAAATACTTAACAAAACAATTAGTTAGATTTCAAAAGTTCAACTTCGGTCCAATCGAAATAAAAATAAACCCTAGATCTTTCCATATTTCTCACTTAGCCGAAAAAATTTATGTAAAAAAAAATCATCATTCTCTTCTTTCCTTTTTCAAAGAGTTTCACATCTCATACGATTTCTTTAATTTTTACTTTGATTTGAGCACAAATATCTTAACAATGACTCGCGATTCTCACTCTTTCAATGATTCTATGGAAAATAAGGTAAAAACTCTTCGATTTATGTTTTTAAATACCGGTTCGTTATTGTATAGATCTAATGTTAATTAGTCTTTTTCTGTTTTACATGTTGTTTGGTATTTAATCGGAGATCTATCTACCGATTTGAAGAATGAAAACTATAAGTCAACTAAGCAAGAAAAGGTAAGATCTAAAATATTTTGTTATTTAAATGCTAGATCCATAAAAATAAACTTATGATTTGGTATTTTGCATTTTGCTTTTCATTTGTTGCTGCATGTGGTATTCGTGGATACTATATTGAGATTAACAACAAATAAACAATGTTTCCATCAAATTTTTGGATGTAATAAAAATATCTGAAAACAATAACCAAATCTGGTAAGTTTTATTTTAAATTTTGATATTGTCTATCTAAATCTGGGTTTGATGCCTAATTATTTTTAAAAAAAATTTGTAGATCTAAATTAAATTGACTTATAAAAATCCGCATATACAATTGCATGTTCAACAGTTAAAATTTTAATTGGTTGAAGTTTATTTTATATATTTGTAAAATTAAATTAGTTTTTATCTAAATGCAAATATATAATAAGATACTCATATCGAAATATTTGCTAAGTATTAGATTCAATATAGGTAAAAAAATTTTTTTTTATATATATACAACTATACTAATTTAAATTTATTTAAACTTATCGATACATGTTGATTATAAATATTATATATTGATTTTAATATAATATATAATTTAAATTAGTAAACTTTACTTATGTTTAAATAAAATCGTAGCAAAATGTAGTTATTATATTTGTTTGTACGAAATATTTTTGTTTAAGACTTAATTAAACAACAATATTAATATTGAATAATAAAACTATAACTTAGTTGGGTTAATTATAAAGTCCACCGATGTTTAATATGTAATACAAATATTTTAAATTCGACACATTTTAAAGCCTACCAATGCTTAATATATCTATACTATAAAAAATATATGTTTGGTGACAAAATTGATGAAAAACTTCATAGGGATTCAAATTTTATGTCAAAATAAAAATATTTTAATACAAAATTTTATGTAAGACCAATCTATATTAAAATTTTAATAAATAAATTAAATTAACTATTAATATATGTTTAACATATAAAAATAAAAATACACTTAGTAAATATATATATATATAATTATTACTTTAATATTTATTAAAATATATAATTATTAAAGAGAATGTAAAAAGTCGTCAAAAATTACAATAAATTTTGCATTGAAAATTGACTATACATTTAACCACAAGTCAGTTACATTGAAACGTTAAACACAACACATACATTTAAACATATATACTTAAATACATTAAATCTTATAAAAAGGTGAAGCGGTATAATACCACACTTATTAAATGTAATAAACGATGATTACCTATTAAATAGAGCATAATTGATTATTATAAATAAATTGAAACGATTCTTAATCATTATATATAGCATAAGTAGCTATTATATATAACAAATCTACCTAAAGACTACAAAAAAAACTTTTTTCTTCATCTCCCTCACACAACAAAATGAATCCTCACCATAACGATGACATAAAAGAAGACCCATCTTTTATCTCACGGCTACCAACCGTGAGAAAGTACAAAACAGTTGTGCAAAACATGAAAATCCAGATAGTGTCTAGAGGAACTTCATCGAACAAAGATTAGGTCTGTTCAGATTGATTCGATGATCTCCATATTGGAAAAGGTGAAAAATACACCTAATTTCAATTTGAAAGAAGAATTACAAAGCTTAAGAAGACAAAAGGAATATGCGGATTTCGAACTCAACCACACTCATCTGTATGAAATCAACTACAGAGAGTGTGAGATTAGATTTTTAAGTTTAAAATCTATTGTTTCAACTTCCTTTTCTTCTCAGTTAATATTTCTATAAATTTGGACTCTTTTTAATTTTATGTTGTTATTTTTTAATTTAATATGGTTTATTTTTTTAATTTTAAGTACGTATTTTTCCGTTTATATATAATCTAATTCTGAGCCAATTCCAATTTTAATTTTCCAGCTACACATTATTAACCAAATTTTAATATTATTGAATTATTAAAATATTAATATAAATATATATTAGCGTACTATATTTTAATATTATCTTCGTATTGAAATATTTACATATGGTAAATAATAATTTTATTCATTTATAAATATATAATTACCATATTACAATATAATAATTTAAATTTATGTAATATAAAAGTTAATTACTTTATATTTATCTCTATAAATTTTAACCTTTTAAAATCTACCAATGTTTAATGTATAATATTTAATATTATAAATCAGGCCCATAATATTCTTATTTATTTTTACTTGTATAAAAGATCAATAGATTATTATATTTATAATCCAACATCTTTTTTGATTATTTAAAAAAGCCTAATATCCAATAAATGTTTATCAAATATGACAAACCAATATTATTAATTTAAAAAACAAAAACATTTTATTACAAAGCAAATAAAATACAATTGGTAACGAAAAATCATATCATAATACAAAATATAAAAATTGAATTTATTAAAATATAAAATAATTTTTAAAAGATTTATTAACGATCTTCTTAATTGATTTGATACAAACAACTAACAATCTATATGTTATAGTACATTTACATCTATTAATATTTACTAACACAATCTAATATAAAAATCGATTTAAGGTTATCCCAATTACCACTTACAAAATATTAAATGATCTTTTTAGATTATAAATAACCACTTCATAACATATTATAAATAAACATCAAACTCAAAAAAAACATAAAAAATCCATCTTCTTCTTAAACANGATTTAAGGTTATCCCAATTACCACTTACAAAATATTAAATGATCTTTTTAGATTATATATAACCACTTCATAACATATTATAAATAAACATCAAACTCAAAAAAAAACATAAAAAATCCATCTTCTTCTTAAACATTAACCTAAAACATGGATCCGATTCAACCAAGCCAATCAAGTTCATCGAATAAAATAGTTGTAGATCTTGATTCTATAACAATAAGAATAGCAAAGCTAACAACCGAAATAAAATCTCGAGCAGTCATGTTAACCATGAAGCACTAATCGGAATTCAAAGAAGAACGATACCAAAACGAACTAAAGGCTGCTAAAATAGATAGCGCATTATCTATTTTTTAAAAAATCAAAACGGATCCGAACTTCAACTTGGAAAATGAAATTAAATAATGGAAGCTGAAAAAGAAATCGTAGATAGAGATTTTTTTTACTCTTTTGTTCTTGAAATCAATTTTGAACGTGACTTCAAAATTGATTTCATGAATTAGAATAGTAATTTGTTTGTTTTTTTCTTTTACAATGGTCAATGCTTTTGTTGTATGATTAAGTTTCTACGGCTAATCTTTATTTCTATGTAAAATATATGTGTTTATATAAAATTCTCTAACTCATCCTTCTCGTGAACAAATACTGAACAATAATTAAAAAGCATGAAAACTATTCCTAATCTATACATATAAACAAAAAAATATAACAATAGTCTATCCAGAATAAAGAGTAATATATTTTTAAAAATATTATATATAATGGTTGTTAAAATCTGATTTATTTTAGATATTGTTATGTAGAAAAACTAAATTGATAATAAATCAAAAATGCATTAAGAACATGCCGAATTAGTATGAAATTATAAACTTAAATTTATTGTCTCTAAAAAATATACATTATTAATCAAATTAATAAGAATTAATTATATCTAATTGTCGTAAATTTATTATTCATACATGTGTTTGGATGANAAAAACTAAATTGATAATAAATCAAAAATGCATTAAGAACACGCCGAATTAGTATGAAATTATAAACTTAAATTTATTGTCTCTAAAAAATATACATTATTAATCAAATTAATAAGAACTAATTATATCTAATTGTCGTAAATTTATTATTCATACATGTGTTTGGATGAAAGATTTCGATTTGAAAAGGTTAGTGTACAAATATTACAAAAATTAATAAAATCTATACAAAATAATTTTGGAAAATTATGATATATCTGGAAGAAAATATCTAAGAAACATTGTGTTTCTAAAACTATAAATTATATAAAAAGGTTTTATCAATTGCTATTACGGTTTTTAGGGGGATCTAGCTGAAAGACCATATATATATATATATATCATTATCCTAACATAAGTAAATATATTTTTAAATTAAACAATCGTTGTTTATAACAAATATGGAAATAGATTAACAAATAACATAAATTTTAACTTAATTAAACCGAAAAACTAACAATCAAATTCAAGGTGATATAAATTACCTTTCTAATAAATATATAGAAATTGACTTATTATTTTTATTCTTATAGTTTTTACACAACATATCATATTTATTTTGTAAAATTTGCTTTAAAACTACAATAATGTTATTCGTTTGTTTATTTATATCGTTATCTAACTAATTCAACAAATTATTAAAAACAAAATAGATAACATAATTTTTTAAATTCATAGACAACATAAATTTAATAACATAAAACCTAATTGATAGAACCAAATATATAAGCGTAGAACAACTTGATACCGTTCACATACATAATTAGATAACATAAAACTTAAGAAATTCAAAACACTTAAAAACCACCAATAAGTTTAGTCACGACACATATCTCGTCTCCTTCCTCTATCATGAGCTAAAATATAAAAAATCACATGTATTAGTTTTCAAAAGTTGTAATTAATATATCAAATAAGTATTAGAAAATATAAGCAAGTATCATACATCATTAGGAGTATGATTAGGCCTTAGCCTTTTGTCATCATAAAGGAAATGAATAAGATCGTAATGGATAAATTTCTTCTCACAATACGAATTCATTAGTTTATAGAATTTCATATGAATTTTTGTGCGGTATATGTCTGCATTTCCCTGTAACAAATGTAAACAAAATTTTAGAATGATAAGATATAGATATAATTATATATCATATTCTTGTTTAAATAAATTTAAGTTAGTAAAAGGATAACAACTTAATAACCTGTTGGTCCATGACCTTTAGGGTAATTCTCTCGTTTTGTGGAGTCGAAGCAGCGGTTGTCAAACACGAACTCATGTTTTTTTGAGAGAAAAGCTCTATATCGAATCTGAAAAAATTATGAGAAATGATTGTGCTTAGAAAATTTTCACTCTTGCATATTCATAGGGAAGAAATTAACAGTTACATTGGTTTGAATTTCATAATAAAAGTAACTTTGGAAACTACAATATTTTGTGTGGTAAAAAACCTACATTGGAAAACACAACGCCTTCCATTTATGACAACTTTCTTACAAATTTTAGACTTATCATAAAAACACTATTTATAATAATTTTTTTTGAATTTAATTTTAAAATAACCATCAAAAATCTAAATTTAAATACAAATCCGCAAAGTATTAAACATTCAAATGTTTTAAACGTACGAAACCGAAAAGTATAAAAAATACAAATGTTTTTAATTGTAAAAATAAAAATTAAATTTTTACTTATTTAATACATTAGATAAAACTATTGTTATTCGGTTACAATATTTTTTGTTGGTTTTCTAAAATTAATGTTATTCGGTTAAAATATTTTAAGCATGTGTGTATATTGTTCGAATCTCAAAAAAGTAACATTAAACCAATAAATTTAAAACAGTAACAAAAAAAAAGTTTAATAATTTGTTTTGTTTAGATTACGATTAGCATTTGCTATTTATAATCATTGTTTTGTGAAACACTTGTATTTACATTTTATTATATACATACTATAACTAAAATAAAAGTGTTTAAACCGTAAGATAAAACTAAATTAATTTGATTTGTGAATAAACTTGCAATGTCATCAAACAATATAATCCAATAATTTTTTTCATAACTTAATAGATATATAATTTATAATTTAAACCGATGTATTATTTAACTTGCAATATCGCCAAACAACTTATTCCAATAAGTTGATCACAAAACCTAATACAAACAAAAAGCTATAATTGAAATGATAGTTTCAGAATATATTTGTAATGTAAACAGAGTAAAGTAATGATCATATTAAAGGTGATATAAATTACCTTTCTGAAGCATACGACGAAACTAAAATTTAAGTCTTCTAAAGTCTGAAAGATTTCTTTGAAAACCACATTCATAGTTTTTGTTTGCGGTTTGTCAGCTTCGTCTACTATTAATATCTTTAAACCATTTTTAGAAGTAACCCTAGATAAGGCTACATATAACTGATCGTGAGAGAAGAGAGGTCTAGGAAGAAAAATCCCAACTTCCTTTTATGATTGGCCTTGACTCTTGTTTATAGTCATCGCGAATGCAACATACAATGGAAATCGTCTTCGACGCATCTTAAATGGCAACCTAGGATCACTTGGTGTTATAGCAAGTTTAGGAATTAAAACACGATGACCAACCTTTTCATCAGTAATGACCATAGCTTCTATAACGTGATTAGCCATCTGAATTATCTGTAACCTAGTCCCGTTGCACAAACCACCTTTAGTATCAATGTTTCATAATAACATTACTAGAGCCCTTATCTTGAGACGAAGCATATTTCGCGGCAATCCTAGAAAATTAATGCTATTTAAAAAATCGGGAGTAAACACTAGATTCTCGTTTGATTTCATGTCCATAGGATCTATACTTTCGGCACTTAAATAAATCATTTCCTCACCTGAAACGTAAACATAACAATTGTATTTATATACATCCAAAAATAACTAATATAGTAATCTTATGTTGTTAAAAAAATTGATATATAATATTATGAATTTTACCTTCCATCTTGTCAAGCACTAAATCATTAATCATACCCACATCTTCATTTGTAGGACATAGTATAGCTCTTTCTTGGAAGAACTTTGGATCGTTATGCTCTAGAAATAATTCAGGATCACCATAAATTTTTCTGCTTATCACTACCATAGGATCACTTGCTTTCATAATAAGAAAATCTGTTAGTATATCAATAATAGCTTCTCCATCATTCGGTTCAGATATCTTACCATCACCAACATCTAGAATCCAATTAGAAAACTCTTCGATTTCCTTTGCTTCTTCAACACTCAAATCCTTATTCAAAATGCGCATTTTTCTTGTTAATTTCAACACTTTACAATGCTTCCATAAATGCGAAGAATTTAGTGAAGATAAGACAATCTCAGTTCTTCCAGCACCCGTTATAACATGAAGGATTTGTCTAAAATCTCCTCCAAAAACAATCACTTTACCGCCGAAAGGTTTGTTTTCCGTATCACCTATGATATCAGACAAAATCCTATCTAGAGTTTCGAAACAATGCTTACTCATCATAGGAGTTTCGCCCAAATTATAAGTGATGCCTCTTTAACCAAATTAGCCAAATCAGATCCAGGTTTTATTCTACATATTGTAAAATCATATGGATTTCAATGGAATTCCAAATCGTGAATGGGCAGTTCGTCCACCTTCCAATTAGAGAGCTGCAATACCATTCGAAGCTATGTTAAGAACAATAAATCCTTTAGATCTAAGAGCTGCGAAAAAAGTCTTCCACATGAATGTTTTACCAATACCTCCGAAACCATAAAAAACTCCTCCTTGTTTATTCATAACAGATTCAATTATCTCATCATAAACAGATTTCTATTCAGGCGTCATCAATTGAAACCATTCTATATGCTTCTCTTTCAAATGTTCATGGTCATAGCTAGTTTCGTCAACAATCAGTCTATTAGAAACATCTCTAGCCGTTTGAGATGGTTTCGGCATGGTTTTAAATTTATTAAGACCGCTTCCATTGCCTAACAGCAATTCATGAATCTCTATTAGACAAAGGTCTTTTTTTTCTTTCCCTCATCAGTCAATTTGAGACCTAATTAAAAAAACTAACAACAATATGTTTAAACACAAAAATCATATTAACATTCTTAATATGCACAATTCAAGAGTATTGAACTTACTTTCATTGTTCCATTCCTTTTGTTTTTGACGCTCAATGTCTTCAGTTAAATATTGCCATGCTTTTTCCCACACTTCCTCATGCTTTAATAATGAGGAAGACAAAAGCATCATAACAAACAAATTTCTTAGCATATCACCAAAACACCAAAAACTGGCAGAGATTATAATATCGATATAAGTCTGGTCGTCATCAAGAATACCACGTGCACAACATGCTTCTTTATAAGTAGGAAAAACTATACCATTATAACTTCTCAACTCTTCGAAACTTCTTGGACCTTTACCTATATTTAAAAGTATTCTCATATAATAAGCTTCTTCCAAATTACGTGGAACATAGTTTATC
>OVBE01016596.1:0-10871 GCA_900406425.1 Iberis pinnata | reverse complement strand
ATGTTTGGGAAGCTTATTGACTATAGTAGTTGTTGTTCATGCCTGCTAGGTAGTCACGGTCTATGATTGAGTTTGTGATTGCTTTGCTTGAGATTGATTGCCAAGGAATTGGAATTGATTGCTTATGTTGCTACTGTCTAGTGGTTAGCTCATTGTATGAGGTAAGTTAGGTACTTAGGTAGCTCAGGATGGATCCTTAGTCAATTACCCTTTGTCCTCAGGAACTGCTTTACATTGCTTACATCTTTCACCCTCTTTGCTTTTACTCTGTTTTTACATTTGAGCCTTTTATGCTTCTTTTTATGTTTATGCATTTTATGTTAATTTCACTTATGACCTTTTAGAAAACCACCCCTTTTTAATACCTAGCTTGACTTTAAAGCATCCATCCCATTCCGGATTGTTTAGTACATTCCCATTATGGATTGACAACCCATCTATACTACAACGATGGGTAATTGATACCCTAGTGGGACCTAAAAATCTTACAATCAGAAGAGAATGGCTATAAAGCTCTAAATGGGTTAACATGAGAGCTAGTTGACAAAGGAGATCCTACAATCCTTTCTGAACCAACACAAGCTTGAGCAAAAGCAAAGTAAGCTTAGAGACTTTAAACAAGCCCACTTGAGAGGGAATGTCATGTTATCCTTTTTTGTACATATCCTTTGATTTACTTTCTTTTCATGTTTTCAATAATGTTTTGGGTGATTAGACTTTGGATCATGTTTTGTTGATTGATTAGATACATGAATTGGCTTACTTGAGCGTTCATGAAGAACCGATGCAGACTCTATAATGCCACCTTCCTTTTCTGACAACGAGTCACTCACTTTCTCCTCGGACGAATATGGTGCCAACAACGGCACTGATCACTACTAGGTACACTCCTTTCTACCCTTTGTATATATTGCATTTAGTTCCTTTTTCTTCTTTTCTGTCCTTTCCTCCGGCTTTTATTACACACAGGGACGATGTGATTTAAGGTTGGGGGAGGGACCGTAGCTAATCTAGTTTCGATTTTTCCTCTTATCATGCATAGTTTCATTGTGAATAGTTACGATTTTCAAAAATCCTTAAAAATCGAAAAATTTAAAATTTTTTTAAAAAATGCATTTAGTTTCATTCCATTCTCGTTTAGGTTGCATTTAGTTGCATCATATGCATAGGAAAGCCAATGATGATTATGCCTTGCAAAGCCTAAGCTCTAGCATTTTAAATTAGCATCTAAAGTGTGATGGATATTATTGAACTTACTAGTAGTCTTAAAAAGTCTTGAAGTTCTTGTGTTGAATATTGAAATTTGAAAATCTACTGGTGTAGTCTCGAAGCCTGCTAGCTCTAGGTTGTCTTCACAACTATTTGGACTTAACTTGAATTGTTAATTAGCTTGCTCGAATGATATCTTGATGTGTATAAGGTTTAATTTTTTGTAACGGTTTAGTCACCCAAAAGCCCAAACACTTGTGGCTAAACCGGTCATTCTCATTTTAGAATGATTTCCCTCTCCATTGTGAAACTCAATTACCCAAGTTACGTGTGAGTTTCTCTTCTTTAGTGGTTGATTGGCAAAAACTCAAGAGTATAAGAGGCGACAATTTATGATTTCCATTTAGCTAGATTGACGACATCATCTAGCATTTAGGATGGGTAGCTAGGATTGGAAATGTTGGGAAGTTCTTAATAGCTTTGAATCTTTAGCCATAAGATTAGCTCTAATTCTTGTTCTAATGGGATAAAGATAGGAGTAGGTTGTGGTTTAACTTTCAAAAGAGGATGTTTGGGAGGATAAAGAAAAAGAAAGTAATGAGTTTGATAAAAAGGAGTCTCCACTAGACTAGGAAATAGAACAGAAAATGAAATCCCTAAGTTTTAAGAAAGGAAAAGCTCTAAGTTGAATAACAAGGAACACTAGGAAAAAATTGAAGAAAAATGAGAAGAATAGCCTAAGATATCAAATGGTAAAAAAGGAGGTAGTGTAGTTTGAAATGATACAAGGGGGATAATGATAAGTTTAGTGGAGAAAATTGGAAGCCTAATTGAGAAAAAGAATGAAGAATGGTTGGTTTGGAAAGTTTAAATTTAAAAGAGATGGTTAGAACCTTTGAAGAATGGGTAGAATAAGGCACGGGCTTGGGAAACTTTAGAAATGGAAATCAAAAGTTGTATTCCTCATTGCCTTTTGTCGATTTTGCTAAATCAACCACTCCCTTTTGAGTGATAACCCAATGATTTGAGCGTGAACCTTCTCTTGATGCATTGAAATCCCTTTTTGACCTTACCAATTAAAACCATCAAGATCATCATTTGAACATGCTTCACTTGTGAAATGAATTGAATGTAGGAAGATGATTTGGACTAGATAGGTGGATCACTTACCTTTAGTAATAAAACGGATAGTGAAGATCCATGAATGATTTGATGAGTAAAGATATTAGTTTGGGATTGACGATGTATCATGTTTTGGATGTTAGTTCACTAGGCTTTTGCTTAATCTTTTGGCTCTGAGGTTTCCACTTTCAAACCTCTCTCTCTCTCACTTTCCTTTGCGGTTTGCTTGAGGACAAGCAAATGACAAGTTTGGGAGAGTTGATATATTGTGTTTTTAACCGATTTAGACTCTTGTTTAGTCTTCATTTTAGTTAGTTTCACTTACATTTAGACTAGTTAGGTTGCATTTTGCATTCCATTACATATTTCAGGTACCTAATGAGTGTGGAGCTGATTTGGAGTCAAAACCATGGAGAAAGAATCAAAATGAGCAAGAAGAAGAATTTAGGAAAGAGTATCAGCCATTGTATCGGTTGGGTTTGGCCGATACTAATTCTGAAGATTGTGTACCGATACACATTGATCGATACACTTATATAGACCAAGGTGTATCGGTTAGATCCAGCCAATACAAACCATGAAGGAAGAATATCGACCAAGGATGCCGGTACACATGGCCCGATACACACCTATCGGCTAGTGTGTACGGTTTTATGCAGCCGGTACGATCAAAGAAGAAACAATATCGACCCCTTGTATCAGCCGGTTTGGCCGATATCGAAGCCAAAAAGTAAAAAATAAAATGTTGACCAAGACCTTTACCCAATTGATTAGTGGGATACCCAGCTTGTTTTGGGTTAACCCAAGACTTTTTAGGAGGATTATAAAAGGTTGAAAAACCTAATTTCACAACTTATGTTTTATCTTATTTTCTTAAGCTTTTATTTTCTCTAAAACTCTTTGTAATCTTTTGGATCTTTAATCTTTTTTGAGTTTGATTCTTTGTTGTGATTGTTTATTTCTTATCCAAATCTTCTTCTAATCATGTTTAATCACATAATATCATAAGATTTTGTGCTTTCTCTATGATTAGTGAGTAGTGAATCTTAAGTGAGTGGTTGGGTAGATTAGGGGGATTAGATGAAGGATTGTGGTGTTTAGGTCTTGTAATTCATAAATCTTCTTATAGATGATGTCCTTAATGATAGCATTGAATTGATCTCTCATTTCTAGAAGTTAGGAAATTTACGCCGGAAAGGTGTTCGACAAAATGCCGGAACTAAAGAGATGTGTGTTAGTTAGTTTAGTGGTTAAGATAAATTTGATCTTAATTTTTCTTAATTGTGTAGTTTTCCAAGAGATTGTCTAAATTGCATGATTAGGAAAATGATTAGTGCCATGAAAGTGGATTAGTCTAGGTTTTGGAATTTAGACCAAGGATTAACTTAATAGTTAGAATTGAACACCACATGAATTCATTTGATCACTCAAATCAATTATCTATACCATTTGCTTAGCCTTTTCATATTTGATTTCAATCTTAATTTTCAGTTGACTTTTGTTAATTGCAGTTGACTTTTGGAACATTTGACTTTTGTTTGACTTTTGAATTTTGTTAATTTGAGATGATTAAATCCTATCCAATTCTATTTGGTTTAGACTAAATAAAATTCTAATAGGATTAGTGTGTTAACCTTTACCTGAATTTGGTTGATTCCTTAAGTTCTACAATGATTATGAATGGACTTGATTATTTGCTTGAATAAGTAGAAATTCTTGTTTATCATGACGCCTCATTTCAAGTACTCAAAATTGTTGGGAAGAAATCATGTTTGCAATTTGGTATATAGTCTCGCCTGTTATGTATAAAACGCACAATAATATCGAGGACCTGGTAGTTACGAAATGAAAGACGTTACAAAAATACATCGATAGAAAATAAGTAGTGTACTTATAAAAATAATCAGTTGAGGTTACCAAATTTATGTTGGTTGAAGTAGACTTCATAAAACTGCGTTTTCCATGTTGAGATTGTCACCAAGGTCATGAACCATGCACCAATTACTTAGGTGGATCATCTTCTGATAATTGAACGTAAATGTTGAAAAATACAAGACTTTATACTTGGCCTGAATCACTTTTTGAAAGAGTTCACATTTATTTTTCTATGAGTCATCAAAAGCTCTTAATTCCAGTATGAGAGGAGAGAGAGACATATCCCATTCATCGTCGTCCTCGACAGTTTGCAAAACAACCTTCTCTCTTTTGCGTGTAGCATGTTTTTCTATGTTCTTGTTGTTGGCTGGTTCAGAGGAGGCGTGAACCAATCAATGTTCCTCCTCAGTATGTGACTTCTTCTAATTAACTCCTTTTCTTGAATCCCTTTCCTTTTTTCGGCCTTACCCATATTAAGAGACATAGTTGGTAAAGAATCCTTACCAAGTCTTTACCCTTTTGTTCGTATTTGTCAGAAAGGGTACGCAGAGTCACGTTAGTGCTTGAACGAGCTTGTGAAGATGAACAAAAGAGCCGACAAACGCAAACTACTTGTAGTTCCCATCTTCTTTAAAGTGAAGGCATAGTCTGTGAGATACCAAAATGGTGAATTTGGTCGTAAGTTCTGGAGGTTAGCTAAAACTTGAAGTGGTAAACAAATCAAGAAATGGAAGGATCTTTAGAGTCCATTTCTAACAAGATAGGCTTGATATTAGGCCATGAAAAGTAACAATCTACCCAATATTTAACGATCAAATGATGACTTATCAAAATATATTGTTTCACTGATTCATAACATTCTCTTTTGTAATAATATTTCATTATGTGATACTACTTTAATTACTTTGCAGTTCTGATGCAGATTTCATAAAAGAAATCGTTAAAGAGATAAAAAGTGGTAGCTATTGAGGAAGTGAGAGATTGATCCTCTTCAATCCGGATATTAGTTCGACTTTAAAAATGTTTACAATATGTAAAATATATTTATTGTGTAGTTTCGTTAGACTTGGATATTTTTTTATTTTGAATTTTAATAAAAAAATCATATATATGTTATTTGATATATTTATGCATCTAAAATATAATGGAACTTAAGTGGATGCCTTAGTTTTAATAATCTTCTACTGATAAATCATTACATCTCAAAAAATAGAATATAATCTAAATGTTCTTTGCATTTTTTTCACTAAATAACGTGTTTTTTATATTAATTGATTATGTAAATATATCAAGTAGATTTATATACCAAAAAGTAAAAAATACCAATATAATCTAAATGTTTTTTTTTTTAATTTAAAAAGTTGAAAAATAGATACATAACTAACAAAAATGCTCAATATAGTTTAGTGGGTCCATAACATGCTTCCGTACCATGCGAATATGAAGTTTATAAAATTATCAAAAAATAAGTGAATTATAGTAATGATTCACAATTTATGCATAAATTTTCAATGTCTTATTATATGTATGGTAAATAAAATGAAAAATACTTTTAAATTCATTCTACGTCATTTTACTTTTAAACGATATAAAAATATAATACACAACATAGAAATTTTATTTGTTCAGTTCAAAATTCATTTTTTCTTTATCAGAAAAATTTTCATTTTTATTTGGTTTTCTAGTACAATTAGGTACAAATCGATTTGGTGTAGTTCAATTTTTGCTTGTATTAATTCAGATTACTTCCGTATGGTTTTAGTGAGGTTAGTAGGGATGTTTGTGTCCGATTTTTTTTTCATCTGATTGAAATGATTGTTTAAATTACAAGCCAATGTGTTTAAGCAAGACATAAATAAGTATAAAAAGAAACAATGATCTGCTCACTTCGAATCATGTCGAAGATGGTAGACGATCAATTGTAAAAACTAATTATTAGCTGTTGACAGTCTTTTTAACGTTGCCAAAAGGAATTCCCACACAAGATGGGCTGCGACTAAATTGGCAAACAAGACAATGAAATTTTCCGGAGATGATTGTCTCTAGCAATGATTTGCATAAGAATGTCCTGGAAATCATGAATCTTCGGACAAACTCGAACATGTATGCCCAGAACAATCAGGATGAACAAAAAAACTAAGCCCAAGGACCCAAAGAAGATTAGGCCAGACCGAAAAAAAACTTCTAAAAACCAAACAACACAACTTTACCCAAAAACCAAAAACCCAGAAACTGCCCAATACAAACCAAATATACAAAGCCTAAACAAAATACACCATAACTAAAACGAGACAAGTCATCCGAGAAAACAGATGAGGATAAACCATAACTACCAGAATGAAGAGGAGACCCTTACCCTCTCTGGCCAGACACGAACAGGATCCACCGGACCGGTGAGGAAGCGACAGTCTAAAACCGATGGCTCTAGATCCGGCCCATGGAGATCCGATATCACATAGACACCACCCTCCGGATCTCCGCAACCGCCACCATCTGAGACCAAATCCAGCCCATCTGACACCGAAAGGTAAATAGAGGCTCACATCGTCAAAAATGACCACCACGAAAGTCCTCCCATCCCGGCGAGTCAGTTACCCGCGACATTCACTTCAACGACACTTCACAACCCAAAATGAAAACGGTAAAAACCCTCAACAAATTCTCCATAGACTTGCTCTCAACCGAGATAAGAGAAAAAGAAGGAAGAAAGGGCCGGTAGCGGTGCTAGAAGAGCCACCGACCGCCAGCCAAAGCAAAAGCAGAGATGAGCAGCACTAGGCTAGAAACTTTTAGAGAACGTTTGTAGGCAAAAGGGTTTTTGGTTATGATTATGTCTAATTTTCTTTTATTTAATACGCTTTAATAGAATACACTAATCAAACTATAAAAAATTATAGTTTGATTCAATTTGATTTGGTGTGATTTAGTTTTTTTAGTTCACATTACTCATATATGGTTTTAGTAGGGTTAGAGTTAGTGCTATTTGGTTTAGCTTTTACTAACTATTAAGAGCATCCCTAACCCATTACTCTATTTTTCACTCTATTATAGAGTAACTCTAAAATAGAGAGATGGGTTGGTCTAAAATAGAGTTGGGTTTTGCTCCAACCCATCACTCTATTTTTAACTCTACAATATAATATTTTAAATAGATTGCTATCTAACTTTAAAATTAGTTGTCAGTTAAATTTTAGATTTGTAAAANAAAAAAACAATTTGACTATAAAATTGCATTTGTTGTCTTGTTATTATTTTTTTTTTGATGAAATATTAAATTTATTAACCAAAAGACAAAAGGTTATTTACAAAGAGTGGGATATGCATTAGCATTACAACATATGAGAAATCATGTGAAATAGGTAAATCGGCCTTGCGCTGGTAGTGTCTTGGTTCGTTGGTGTGTGGTGTGATCTCCGTCTGCCTCGTTAAAACCTGATGCTAGAAAACCATGTGGGACAAAACTAGAACCAGGAAAAAGAGTACAAACGTTAATCACCACCAAAGAACCGCAGCAATGAAGGCAATCCTATGAGTGTATGGCAAGCCAATGGTCGCGCAGGCGATGACATGGAGAATCAGGTCAGTATCGAAGGCTGATTATACGATCGGTGATGACCCGTATAATCCGCTTCCGAAGATAGGTATGCGTCTGTGAAGGTCGATCATGAATCATGTTATTACGTTCACGCCATATGTGGTATACTGTCGTCTCGAAGCTAAGCTTGAGGAGGATGGAATTGTAACGTGAATGAGATGGGTGACGTAAGGCACGTAGAGTAGCTGCCCAATCTGGATTGAGGCGATGTCCAAGTATCGGTTGTACGACGTCGGACCAGAGGGTAAAAGTGTACGGACAAGCGAAGAACAGATGATCGCGGGTTTCATCGGGTTCACCACATAGAACACATGGCTGATGCCGACCCCAGCTACGCATGCGTCTCCCGGTCATCAACCTGTCAAGAACAGCAAGCCAAGAGATGAAAGCAAACCGAGGAACAGATTGCGCAAACCAAATAGTATGGGTCCAAGGTAAAATAGGGTGCGGTGTTCTTAGCTGTTGCCATGTCTTTGCCGAGGAGAACCAATCCTTGAAGTCTTTACCATGGTTCCACAACGGTTGGTCGGGACCTGTAGTAGGGAGTGGTAGTTGTACGATTTGATCGTGTAATTTGCACAGCCGTCGGTGCCGGGGACGTCGAAGATGCCATCACCGGTCTTGTATGACATCGGACACCATAGCGTTTAGGGGGACATTGAGTTCCAGAGAGCCTGCTTGTCCTGCAATAGTTGCCAAAGAACCCAAGGGAGACCATGTTTCACACCAGAATGAGGTGTTGCGCCCATTGCCAAGTCACTTTTGTAGGAAACGTTGCGCTAGGGGTCAAAGTTGTAATAACTTGCGCCATAACCAAGAACCACGATCTACAAGCGTTGGATCTCATAAAGTGGCGTCCCGAAGAAGGTATCTATGATTCCAATCGGCCCACAATGAGCGATTGGGTGAATGAAGGCGCCAAATGAGTGAGAGGGAGTACACAATGGATGTGTCAGCAAAGTCGCGGATACCGAGGCCTTCGCAAGCATGGGGTTTGCAAATTTCGTGCCAGGCAACTTTCGATTGGTGAGAATTCGTGGGTGAACCCGACCAGAGAAAGTTGCCGCACAGACTATTGATCTCATGAAGACAACTCTTTGGCAACCGGAATGCCGACTGCCAAAAATTGACCGTGCTCACGATGACGGACTTGATCAGCTGTAGGTGACCTGCAAAAGAGAGTAAATTGGCAGACCAAGCAGACATACGAGTGCCAATACGGTCAACTAATGGAAGGTAGTCAGTGCGTGTAAGACGCTTTGTGGTCAGAGAGAGACCCAAGTAACGAACAGGTAGAGTCTCGTGACGAAGACCAAGCTGCGTGATCAACTGGGAAGTTGCAGCATGGGGCTGTCCACTAAGGAAGATGGAGGACTTCTGAATGTTGAGATGGAGCCCAGAAGCACGGCTAAATGTCTCCATAACCTGTAATACTCCAGCTAGGGAAGAAGCTTGGCCATCAGAGAAGATAAGTATGTCGTCAACGAAGCATAGGTGCGTGAGACCTAGTTCACGACAACGGGGGTGATAACCGAAGGTACCTGCACTAGCAGCTGCATCGAGAAGTTTGGACAAGACATTGTTAGCAATAACATATAGATAAGGGGATAATGCACAACCTTGTCTAATCCCGCGGGTGATAGGAAAGTAGCCCGTAGGGTCACCATTTACTGAGATGGAAAACGTAGCCGTGGAGAGGCACAACCAAATCCAATGAAGAAACTGAGGCGAGAAAGCCATGACCTGCAAGATCGAAAGAATAAAGTTCCAGTCAACTGTGTCAAAAGCTTTTGAGATATCAAGCTTTAAAGTGCAACGAGAGAAAATAGAGGTNGTTCCAGTCAACTGTGTCAAAAGCTTTTGAGATATCAAGCTTCAAAGTGCAACGAGAGAAAATAGAGGTTTTATGATAGTCCTGAACGAGCTCCATAGCAAGCAGAACATTCTCCAGTAGAAGGCGATCCTTGACAAAGGCACTCTGGTTTGGCGCGATGAAGTCGGGGAGAAGAGGCTTGAGACAATTGGCAAGGATCTTAGAGATGACTTTATAGATGATATTACAGTAGGAGATAGGCCAATAATCCTTAATGGTCTGCGGTTGGGTACTCTTCAGAATTAAGGCAACAAGAGTGGTGTTGATCCTGCGAGGAAGGAAACCATAGATGAAAAACGATTGAATGGCGACCACGAAGTCGCGTCCTATTATCGGCCATGATGCTTTATAGAATTACGCCGTATACCCATCTGGTCCTGGTGCTTTGTTGGATGGCATAGAAAAGAGCGTCTCGCGTATTTCATCTGCAAGTACAGGTAAACACAATGCATCAGCCGAGCTATCTGAGCACCTATAAGGAAGTAAATCAGGGAGAGAAGGAGAGGTCAAAGGAGCGGTGTCTGGTGAATGCTGAAGAATGGACTTGAAGTGATCAACAACTTCGACTTTAATATCATTCAGATCTGTGAGTAGTGCTTCCGAGTGTGTGAGTAACCGCTTAATAGTATTCCGCGATGTGCGTGAGCTTGCAACATGGTGAAAGTAACCCGTATTCTGATCTCCATTACGTAACCAAGTTATGCGGGACTTTTGACGAAAAAAGATTTCTTCCGCTTGCGCCAACGAATGCCAAGTTGTGGTAGCCGCTGATTCCTCCTGGAAAGTAGCCATCGACGGGCTTTGAAGAGCTTGCGCCTGGTTGGAACATAGGGCCTCATAAGCTACCTTAGTTCGCGCCGAGATATTCCCATAGTGCAATGAGTTTAACATACGAAGCTCAAACTTGAGCGATTTGAGCCGCAACTGGAGAAGGCGAAGAGCTACCCGTGAGGGAAAGAGCGCCAGCCCAACACTCCAATGGTTACCTAATACCTGCAAAAAGAAAGGATTGTCAAGTAGATGATGTTGAAATTTAAACGGTTACCGCATAGAGGATGTAGGAGACGAGAGGTGAACGACAAAGCGAGCATGGTTGGAGACACCATTAGCTTCAAACACGACATAAGAGGTGGGAAAAAAACTAGACCAAGAAGCATCGATAAGAGCTCTATCCAGCTTCTTCCCTATGGGATTCAT
>OVBE01016594.1:0-10874 GCA_900406425.1 Iberis pinnata | reverse complement strand
CGGATATAATCCGTCAGGATTTTCCGGTCATTTTTGGCTGGTTTTTCTTGTAGTGTCAATTGCACATAATATGATGATAGTGCATCCGCCCCTGGCCACTGGCTAAATGCAGGTAAGCTTTTGATCTCGCCTGTCTTCATAGTGACCGTGCATGGTCACAAGTGGCCGAGTGGTGCATAAGGCCATGAAACATGGCTAGATACGTTATTAAGGCATTTAAACTTCATGGATAGTGGAGAGTATTTTAGGATTCTTGCCTATTTGTGAATATTGTACTTTGATTGGTTGATATTTTAGGGCTGCACTTAGAACGTTACATATAAGTTAAACTCAATGATTGAATAAAATTGACGGCTTGTAATTTCATTGAATGTAACTTGTCAATGAAGCTTCTAGATGGTCTCTTGTATACTCAGGAACTTATTGCCCAAATTTTGCACACATGGGAATGACCAAAGATTTCTAGGCCGCATCTTAGGCCGGCCTACATTGCTTGATCATGAGCTAACTTGTTCCTTGGTCAATCTAGGGAGCTTAATCATGAGGTGTAGTAGGAGTTCAACCGTCAACAAAATGAGCTCATGAAGAATTTCATGGAAGCGATACGCATGCGGTTTTAAGACAGTCCCATCACCAAAATCCTTTCTTCCTGTGAGCTTTGTTGTGCGATTGGGGCTCGCTATCTATTCAGGTCCCGACATTGGTCTCCCTCTTGATGTGTCTCTGTTCGCGGGATTTTCACTAGCTCTAGTTAAAAAAAAGAAGAAGTGTGCATTTTTGATCTGTCTGGAGTGAGTAGGTCGGGCTAAACGTGGTTGGTTTCACCAGAAAAATGAGTTCTCCTAGACCATTTTTGGTCATGGCCCAGTCTCCCTTTGTTTAATCAGTATCGTCTCCCTTCTTTGCTTTAAGACTTAATGGTAGGGCTTTTGGCTAGAAATTCTCTCCTCTAAAACGTATTTTATTTGGCTAAGGGTTTGGTAATATCTGTTTGTTAGTCTTGAATGATATGTTCTCTATAAAATCCACCAATATAGAGAACAACATATCAAAGCAAGATATTTAATCTTTTAGCTTTTTTAAAACTTTCTAGCTGGGACATTTATGTAAATCAAAGCAAGATATTTAACCTTCTCCGTAGAATGCCATTGTCTATGTTCATCAACTAAGTCATCACCTATTTCATGTGGAAATTTCTTTTGGCGAGCTTATTAAGACTTGAAGTTAAAAGATTGTCTACAAATTCAATCATGTTCTAGAACAAAAAGTAAATGCCGAATAGACCTTTATTTTTTTCTTTATGCTTCTCTCTTGTCTCTATGGATTGTTAATCTTTTAGCATTAATTGTCAATCAGAATATGAATATATGTATATAAAGTAATCGTACGTGATTGTATATAACTGTAAAGGTTGTTTGTATTGAGGCCTCATAACAGGTGAGTTCGATAAGTCATTATTTGCTTCAACATTTAGCGTAAGGCATCTGAAAGTTTGGTCCCGTCGTGATCTTCCATTTTAGACAAACTTTTTATCTTTATATTTTTCCAGTTTACTTTATCTTTATTTAACTTTAACCCGAGGCTTTATATATTGCGTATGTAACGTATCTTCAGTCTATTTTAAAAAGTGTTTTTCTTTTTTTATCTCTATCCAATATCATCATTATCAAGTCACTTTAACTTTGGTTTGGCCCATTGAAAAAGCTATCTACACTCAAAAATCCTTTAATGGTCAGCAGATGGCTCACAAATGGCTTCACCAATATCACCAACGGAGTCGTAAAGAGGTAGTTAGAATTAATAAGTAAAACGATTTAAGAATTCTTTAACAAAAAAGTAAGGACATTTTTTCTTAAATATTTGAATAATCAAGGAGATGAATGAGTAAAATGAAATTAGAGGCAAATATATAATTCTTTGACGACTTTTTTGGTCTTCAATTTTGTATAGCTTTCACCAGTCAAATAGAAAAAAATGTTGGGGAAATTATGCATGGGGGACCGTATGCCTCCACTACGCTCAAACAAAACCAAACCAAAACGATTGCATGACATTTATTTTACAATGATGGCATGTGATGTGTAACAGAAAGTATAATGTTCATGCAAAAAATATAAGGCTCAATTTTATGAAGGTGGACTTATCAGTTTGGTGGATCTTTTGATTATGGTGTATTTTGTAAAAAAAGAAAAGAAATTACTGTGGACGAAAATAGTCCTACCTTCACCCGCGTGGCATGACAATTCTTCTGCAAGCGTGAAGTCGAGGTTGAGCGTCTGGGACGGCTTCGAGATGTAGACAGCTTTGCAAATTTCTTTTATTTATTCTATATCTCCAAAAAGGCGAGACTTTTACAAATCCCTCGGGAAAGGTGAGAGAAAACATATGGACCAACAAGTAACCAGAATATATGCTAACAGATGTACCAGGTTTAGAAAGACAAATGGAAGCTTCATCTCTCAGTAACTGAAGGTTTTTAAATTTATTTACGTTCATGTGTACATGAGGGAATTTCTTTGTGTCAGAATGCCCTCTAAATGTAACGTATTTCTTGTACAGATTTGTGAAGTCAGACAGTTTAAAAATGGTGAAGTACATTATGGTGATGTGTGGGGAATGGATTTGTGGAGAACTTGGGAAGTGAGATTTTGTTATATGCAAACGGAAGATGTCAAGGTTTGTTAGTTTGGAAGATGGTTGTACGCTGGACAGTGTAAACGCTAGTGTGTGTAGGGAGTTTAGAGTGGTTGAGAACGGCGATACAAGCGTCACCCTTAGTTACTGGTCGGCGGAGTTCGAGGAAAATGGAATTGGAAAAATTCAAGCTCCAGTATTGGTGACCAGTAACCAGGCATGGTCAATAGTTCAAATGGAATTTTCCAAACGACCTGGAATGGCTCTATTTGTGTCGTTCAGTACCATTTGTACGCCTGATAGCCGACCATCAAAACGTGTAAGGGTGACATCGAGAAGAGACTCGGCAGTATCAATGAGTGAAGACACTGGTTGTTTTTCACAAGCGGAACCAATGCAATTGGTAGAAGACGAGGAACTTTTGGCACATGTAGAAGCGGTTGAATCTAGTCTTGGCAGAAGTAATACAACAACAAAAACAGATCGTAGTCTATTTGACCTTGGGATTGAATCTCCAACTATTAAACGCGAGTTATACCCGGAGGAGACAACATCGCGCGAGTATGATACAAAGTTCTGGGCTCCTTTAATTGATGACCTGTTTGGCGATTCAAACGCGCCGGAGATAATGTTTACACCGAAAAACGAGTATGATTGTAATACGTCCACCGAAGACAGGATCGATGGAGCGGGGCAGGATGGAGGTGATGATGATGGGGACATTCCGCCGATGTACGCCGACAAAGACGTTGACACAAGCGACATACCTGATTTGGAGTTAGATGTTGGTTCAAAGGGGGAAAAGATTGAGGTTGGGATTCTGGTTAGTTGTAAGAGCGATTGTCAAATTGCATTGGCCATAGTAGCTATAAAGGATATGTTTCAGTTTAAGCAAACAACTACAAAGAAGAATTATTTTGTAGTAACATGCGTTGGTTAAAAGTGTGAGTGGAGAGTAATGGCGCATGAGATAGATGAGAGTGAAGAGTACGAGATTAGGAAAGCATGCGTCATCCATTCATGTGACATTGAAATGAGGAACAAATACAAGAAACATGCGACATCCAAGATTTTAGCGGCCGTGTACAGGAACAAATTTGGAACTGCGGTTAATGGGCCGCGGTCTGGGCAGTTGCAAAAGCTGGTGCTGGAAGAATTGAGGGTGTCGACATCGTATATTAAGTGTTGGAGAGCGAGGGAGGTTGCGTCAGGTGTCATGGACGGGTTATATGAAGAGGAATTCGCCAAGTCATGGAAATATATGTACGTATTGACTTTGGCAAACCCAGGTACAATAGCTGACATAAAGACAAACCGAAGTTGTGATGGGCATGAGCGCTTCCTATACTGTTTCCTAGATTTTGGTGCATCAATTAGTGGATTTAGGAAAATGAGGCGTGTTATTGTTGTGGATGGGACACAATTAGGTGGGAGGTACAGAGGGGTTCTGCTGATAGCCTGTGGACAGGATGCAAATTTTCAGGTTTTATCACTCGCCTTTGCGGTGGTGGACAGTGAGAATGATGAGTCATGGACGTGGTTTTTCGAGAAGATTGAGAGGATTGTTGCAGAAAGTCCTAGTTTGACATTGATTTCAGACAGAGCACAAAAAATATATAAAGCTAAGGCCCGTGTGTTTCCATTGGCACATCACGGTGCGTGCATGGTTCATTTGCAAAGAAATGTGACAGCGATATTCCACAGAAAGGGTTTGGGGAAAATGGTGGTACAAGCGGCATCTGCTTGGAAGGTTGGGTACTTTAGGTTCATATATGATAAAATATTGTTACTTAATGGGGAGTGTGCGAAGTATTTGGAGAAGATTGGCTTCGCACATTGGACGAGAGCGCATTCTAGTGGGGAATGATACAATTTGATGACAAGTAACCTATGCGAGACTATGAACAATGTGTTGAGGACGGGGTGTTCATCTCCTATAATATAGCTACTAAAGTTCATTCAATCTATTATGACAAGGTGGTTTTATTTAAGGAGGAGAAAAACACAAATCTGGGGCAGCTGTGTGACACCGAAAGCGGAAAAACATATGATGAAGGTAAAAAGCAAGACCGTAGGATGCAAAGTTGAAAGAATAAACAATTGGACTTTCCAATTTAATGGCAAGTTTGGAGAGAGGCAGGTGGTACAACTGGATATATACAAATGTACTTGTAAGATGTATGATCGCATGAAGGTTCCATGTGGACACACGATGTTTGCTGCAGACTCAACTGATATGTCGTATGACGATCTAGTGGGGGATTGTTATAAAAGGAGAACTTAGTGTGCAACATATGCGGGGGTAATAATACCCGAATTATGGCCGGATGATGTGAACATATCGGATGAGATAAAGGGCAGGGTGCTTATGCCTCCTCGAGCAAGAAGACCTCCTGGAAGGCCAAGGGAGATACGCATACCGTCAACCGGCGAGATAACGGTACGTCATTTGTTTATGTAATTATAAGGCGTCCACATGGAGTATCTTTTTGAGTTTATTTGTATTGTAGGGGAATAATCAGACGAATAAGTGTTCAAAATGCAAGGTGCCAGGGCACAATAGGGCTAGCTGCAAAAACCCGATTGGATAGGGACAAGTTTGGGGAATATTTTTGGGGGACGGTTGTAGTTTTTTGTGTGGATTATGCATTATAATGTAATGGGAGTATGTAATTTCCTTTGTAGAAGTTAATGCATGTTTTTGGTGTTGTTGTGTCTGAGAAGCTTCTTGATTGTAAATAACGTTGTAAGTCTAAGATAATATTTTAATGGAATCCATTGTTTAGCATGGTTGACGTAGTACTATGTTAAGAAAGCGTACACACGTCTCCCGTGGTTGGACGATGTAGTAGGTTTTCGAATGACGTCCAAAGTACACGGGGTGAAGCATTGTACACATGTCTTGGGGCCACCATTTGTGACATGTGGTATGTGGAGGTGTTCAACGAGAGAAGACAGTGATGGGGTGTACAAATGGCGTGTTATTCCCCACCGAAATATGGACGTGTACAAATAGTATGGGACACTGGATGGTGAACAGAGAAAACAAAGGAATGAAATATATGCGAAGTAGCTTGTACATCGAACCAATGTACGAGGGATAGTGGTGTTAGAAGAATACCTGGATGTACCATGAATGTGACCGGATGTACAATGGACGTGATGAGATATAATCATTATGCGAAGTACAAATGGACGCGATGGTTGAGGTCAAGACTGTGAGGAAAGCCATAGTTCGACATGGGGAAGGTAGAGTGAGGGTAAACTACGTTTGTGTGGTCACGAGCAGTGATATTTGCATAAATGCGTGGACAATGTCTAGCTGAATATATGGAAGAGTATAATTTCCATGTGTTGGGTGTGTACGTGGAAATAATGTACAGTTTTTTTGCACATGGACGTAGTAAAAAACAGGGGCAACGTCGTTTTCGGTTTTCGTATTTGAATACGCTTGAACTGTAGAGTGTTAATGTGATCTGTGGACTTATCGTTGTCAGGTGTGAGGTATAATTGACATTTGAAAGTAAGAGAGATGAGAATCCTTCGGTATATGTTGGTGAGTTGGGTACGCATGTAATATAATGATGGCATAGTTGGCCCGTGTGATTTGATTTTGGTAAAGAAATCTAAAACACATGTAATTAAAAAAACCTTTAATTAAGGCTTTGGTTTAACTAATTAATTTTCATAGTGCATTACAATTTAGACATAGGATAACGCAAATTAAAATGCATATAACAAAATGAACTTTAGAAAACCGAGGTAATTGTTTGGTGTCATTCATTTTCTGGCCTAGTACATCCAGTTAAGATTCGACTTCTGTAATCCGATAATTGATAGTGGTGAGTGTGTCAATGAAATTTGTGGATGGGTTTGCGGCTTGGATAACAGCACGAAGTAGAAGGAGTTCCTCTTCAACAGCTTCGTCCCACCATTTTCAAGTGTGTTCTGGACCGGTCTAGTAAATTGGTATTAATTGAAAAGCGAGAGGACAACATCAATAAGGGGATTTGTGATGACATTGGTAAAATTGCAGAGAGATGGTTTGGGATACCTTTTCGGTTATACACCTATAAAAACGTCTCCCGGGGTTGGACGATGTTCTTGATGTTTTACATATGATCCCCGCCCCGCATGAACAGATGGTGGGAATAGCAAGTAGGAGAGAAGAAGGGTTATGACGAGAAATCGAACTTGTGTTTGAGGAATGTGACATGGTGAAAAGGGATGAGTTAAAAAGTGAAGTAGATATGATTGGTTGAAAAGGAGAGAAGCAGATAATAAATTGTAGGGGTTGGACTAATGGAGGGAAGCATATATTTAAAGGGTTAGGGACAACCATGTACAATGTGATGTTGATTATATGGACGATATATGGACGTACATATAACAAGATATGTAATCGGCCTGTTGAATTGTATGTACGAGGGACGTGGACAGAAGGGTACTCGACCGTGTACGCACCAATATGGACAAGTATTCATGGTAAAATGTTTGCAAGTCATGTGGAGGTTTTGACGAAGTAATAAACGTACATATGGATTGTTTTGTATGTTGAAATTTTGAATTGGAAAACTAGAGTTCCCCAACAAAAAAATATGTCATTGGTTTTAGTCAACCACTACAGGGGAACAGAAGTACACAGTGCGTATTGTACGATGTGGTTCCTGACGTAATGGGTACTTGGCATGCAACAATGTACAACTGAGAGCGTCCATGATGCAATAGGATGTGGATGTAATTGAACCATAGTTTCGTCAACAAAGTACAACGTACATAAATTCCAAAGAAAGTTACAAATTATAAAGTCAAGGTGAGTGGAGTACAACGCCCTTGTAAATGTCCATTGCATACTGACGTCAGGAAGTATAAACCTCTTCGTCTGTCAGTTCTCCGATTTTGTTGTCGACATTTCCATACAAATAAAGCTCCATGAATTTAATAGAGCAACGGCCGCAATCACCTTCAGATTTGTTTTAGTAGACACCACTCATCCTCTTGTAGATGAATGGTTTACCATGCATCATTGCCGGCATCTCATCTCCACAAAACAAGAATATCATGTAAGGGAGCATATCCACAAGGGGAGCCATTAGTTCTTAAACTTTAACATCGTTGAAGAGGTTGATATTTGAGTCAAAGATCTCTATCATCCACATCTTCAGATGGATGACCAAACCAACCCAACGTTTATCACCCCAATTCATGGGCACATATAGTGTCTCCACCTCTGACAGCCATTGTGAACTCGGTTCTAACACGTGCCTAGACAGTTTCTCGCCGAAGCGGAACTTCAACTTTTCTTTTGCAACTTTGAAACTGCGGTGCTTTTCCTTCAATTGAGTAATGAAGTAAATGTTCATAAATGATGCACGCTCTGCTTGCAACATATCAAAATGTTGTGCTCCAAGCTGTTCCAGCAAGACTTGCAAGTGCTAAAAAAAAACATATGATAATTCAGCTTAGCAGACATAACCAGGCAGAAGTGCATTACATATCAAAATACTCACCACATTTAGGATCCACTGGCCTGGTTTAGAAAACTGGAATGCCACGTTTGTACATGTAATGTGTGACCTATAAAGGTTAAAAGGCTGGGTACATCTGGTCACATTCTAAGTGCATCAAAAGATTTTCCTACCAACATGGAAATGGATTTACCTTGATGGGTCGTCAACCAACATCTTATGGAAGTCCTTAAACAGATCCATGTCAACTTTGGGAAGCAAATCCTACCAACCAGGCTCATCTAATTCTAGCCGCGAGTTGTCCCTGAATCTTTCATGGAGAGAGTTTACCAACTTTTTCAAACCAGGAGTGTTTGGTGGGACGTACTCATCTTCCTCTTGGACGTCTGGATAACTGTCGGCATCCTTTGGGGCTTGCACAGATGACCCATCGTCGATCTGCGAAGAATGTGATATGTCAGATATGTACGAGTTGTAAGTCCATTTGTTAGGAAAATAACAAGTAAAACCTGCATCGGGGTAAAATCCGTTTTTGGCAATTGGCTGCAAACTATATCAAGTTCTTCGATCTCTTTATTTTCCTAGAGGAAAAGGCGCACACTTCAGATTGGCACATAATTTAATGGAAACTAGTATATTGGAAGAACAGAGGAATACGCACCTCTAGTCCACCATCGTGACGAGTATGTGTAACAGGTTGAACATCAGTTGCGAGATGCTACATTTGTAAAGTGAACATATGATCAACACGTTATACATAAAAGCGCAATTCGAGAATAGGATTTGAGTATAGACTTGAACCTTGTGTACGCTTTCAGGGTTTGAGTGACTGTCCATATGGACATCTGTGTCCTGTACAACCTGTGAATGAGATTGTGTACGAGCATATTAGACGCTATTAACCCAATAAAAACATATGGGTGTACGGGGCATACCGCCTGCTTGGATTGTCGTGTAACAACCTTCAAAACATTTTTCCAGAACCTAGAACCTGTTAATGCATACAAGGTTTTGCGTATATACTAGCGTACCTCCGTGTGGACAATGCCGTATTGGTGCTCTCCTTATGTACCTCAGCTTGTATGGTAGACTGCACAATATGTATCTTGTCAATATACACCTAATTAAGAGCCTAACAGTTTTTAATCTTTCTGCTGAAATAAAAATGGACTTACAACTCCGATGGAACTATCCCCAGGCTCCTGCACTATATTTAGTAAAATGGCCGCATCAACAATTTACCAAACGAAAAATTCAAAATCGTCTGTAGCTCCGGTGTACCGTTCAACTTAACGACTATCATAGCAAGGTAATCCAGTTTAGAGTCAATGTTTAACTTGGATTTTGGATACTGGTCAGTCGCAAACAATCGTCTAGGCAGGTTTTGGTCGAAGTCACCATCTACACTAACGATTTCTTTTCCTGCCATCTTCGCAAACGTTACGAACTTCACCGGATCTCTGATATTGAAATAAATTTGAAAAGTCGCCGAGAGAAGAAGAAGTTTGATTTTTATCCAATAAATGCCGAGAGGAAAGGAAGTTTAATTTTTTGAATTGTTACAATAATTAACTTTTTAAAATTGATATGATATTTGATTGATAGTGTTGCGAATCAATTATAATGGTTTCTTGAAAATCGTGAATTAACACAGACGAAAATTACTAAACCACTCGCACACTAAAATCTCGCGAGACCCACTTCAAAGGTGAAAGAGTAAATGCATGAAACAAAGTCCACCTAAATCAAAAAGTCTATTTTTGTGGAAATAGTTTGGGTTTCCCTACACTATAGTGTAATTGTTTTAAAATATAATGAGAAGATTTGCAACAATACTTTTCTCTAGATTATAGAGTCTTGCCTTTATTCTTGACAATGATGCTACATCAAAAATAATTTTGTTAAAATGATGTTTCTTTAAGTTAGATAATAATGTTGTTTTAATAATATTCTATTTATTTTCCTTTTTGTGAAGTCTTTGAATATGGATTCGTTGAAATAGGAAAACTATAAGAAATAATTTTTTTCATTGACTCATATATCTAAGTTATATATCATACTTTTATCCAAATTATTTTGGGAAAAATTGCAAAAAAACCGTCAAGATACTCGAAAATGCCAAAAAAATCAAGCTATTACGTAGAATAAAAAAACCTTCAGTTTATGTTGACTCAAGAAAAATCAAACCAAAACAATTGTATTGGGCTATGAAGCCCATTACGTTTTTATTTCAGTTGTAGCGAAAGTCTTTTAGGTTTATACATAAACTTGTAACTTGATTAAAAGACAGAACGTGAGTATGCTCAATTGAATAAGAAATCTTTATACAAACTATGTTTCTTCTCATTGTATCAGAGCCACAACCTCATACTAGGTTAAAGCTAAACTAATCTTGTTTTTTTTTCTTCTTTTCTCTTCTTCTACTTCTTAAACAATAGGAGATAGTTCGTCCAATGAAGCTCGCACTACTCATGTAGAAACACGTCGTACTATATCTCCTTACGAATTGACTTCAGGTGATAATCCTGTCATGGTGANAGAATTTAAATCCTAAAACTAATGCTGCAGAGAACAGATCACAGTAGCACAGTATAGGGTATCGAACCACAGAGACCAAAGCACACGATCTGTTTAAAAGTCAAAAATGGCTAAAGTGAGAAATAAAGATTGTAACGAATTCAAAGCGGTAAATTAAAAACGGTTTAAACTTATAACAATAAAAACGTCAGGCAATAGGGAAATCCGTAGGTATTCAGGTTTAAAGTCAAGTTA
>OVBE01016593.1:0-10874 GCA_900406425.1 Iberis pinnata | reverse complement strand
TTCTTTAGTTTCAACAAGATTGGTCCTATAGGCTGGTCTATTAGGTAGTGTTGCTCCGGGAATAAAGTCTATTTGATGTTCTATGCCACGAATTGGTAGAAGACCTTTTGTTGCTTCTTCAGGGAAAACATCACTATATTCCTGCAATAGTTTAGACATACTAATAGGAAGTTCCTGTGCAAGGTTAGTGAAACTCACAAGAGCTTCTCTATAGACAAATAGTAAAACTGGTTTTTCTGAATAAAGAGTTCGTTTTACTTCACCAGGTTTAATATAGAGGCTGGTACTTAGAGGTTTATCCTTCTCCTTTTCATCCTTAAGCTTCTTAAGAACTTGATCTTGATAAATTCGACTAGGAGTTAAAGGTAAGAATGTAACCTTTCTGTCTTGAAATTCGAATGAGTACTTGTTGGTGTAGCCATTATGTATAACTTTTCTATCGAATTGCCATGGCCTTCCCAACAGTTTGTGACTTGATCCCATGGGCAGAACATCACACATTACTTCATCTTCATATTTTCCAATAGTAAAAGGCACATTAACTTGATGAGTAACATGTAGTTGTCCTCCCTCATTAAGCCATTGTAGTTTGTAAGGTCTGGGATGTTTAATGGTCTTAAGATTCAGCTTCTCAACCATACTTTCACTAGCTGCATTAGTACAACTTTCTCCAACGATGATGAGGCTGCATACTTTGTCTTTAACAAAACATCGGGTGTGAAACAAGTTATCCCTTTGCTCTGTTTCTTCTGTCTTATTTTGAACACTCAAAGTTCTTCTTGCTACAAGCATTTCACCAATAGCTGGTGCTTCTTCTTCTGGTTCAAATTCATATTCATGTTCGGAAATGATGTCTCCATTGTCAAGCAAAAGGAACGTCTTCTTTCTTGTACATTCTTTGGCCATGTGACACATTCCTTGACATTTAAAACATCTAAGACGACTGCTGCCACCATTTGAAGAAGCAATACCTTTACCTTTGTAATCTAGTTTAGATTCATCTTTTCTTGTAGTGGAGGCTGGCTTGTAGTCTTTGTTGTAAGATGGTTTATTGTCTTTGTAGTCTTTAGGCTTAGTTGATCCAGAGGTAAAGCTTGGTTTACTAGTTCTTCTTTTATTATGAATTTCAATCAGCTCAGCCTTGTGTACCATCTCTTCAATATTTAGATAGGATTGAAGCTCTAGTTTATCTTGTATATCTCCGTTTAATCCTCCCAAGAATCTAGACATTGTAACTTCATCATCTTCATTCAAATCAGCTTTAATAAGAAGCGTCTCAATCTCTTGATAATAATCTATAACTGAGTTGTTGCCTTGAGTGAGCTTTCTTAGTTGGTTTAATAACTCTCTGTTGTAGTGATTTGGTACAAACTTTCTTCTCATACATGTTTTGAGTTGCTGCCATGTAGCAATGGCTGGATCACCACATCTTCTCTTAGTAATATTCAGCTGTTCCCACCATAATAAGGCACAATCACTAAATTCAGAGACAACAATCTTCACTTTGTTGGGTTCATAAGTTGGATTCCATCTTCCTTTCCCAATATAAATAAGCTTCAAGATCACTCTTGCCTTGAAAGGATGGAAACTTGATTTTGATATGATCAAGTTGTTGTCTAACAGGATCTCTATTGTTTCTACCATGTCTATGACGTCTCCTGCTCTGATATGATCCATGGTTGCCATAATAATCATCAGAACCTAGATTATTATGTTCTGCTTCTCTAGCTTCTCTTGCAGCTCTAGCCTCTCTTGCTTCTCAATCAATTCTAGTAGCTTCTGAAGGTGTAGGAGTATGTTCTGATTCAGAATGAGAATGCTTTCCAAATTCTTCTCTAAGTTGCTGAACAAGTCTTTGTTGAGATTCAAGCACCATCTGTTTGAACTGCTCCATAATCTTTGGAGAAATGGTTGTATTGGCCATGATTCCTATATCAAACACAACAAACTCGCAGTAAACAAGCACAATGACACCCAAAAACATATTTAAAACAGAAAACAGAAACATATATCAAAATAGTTCCAGTTGCGTGCAATAGAAGTTGAAGGGTCAAACTAGGATTCTTCACAAGTTTTTAACGAAACAAAAGGTTTAGAAACACTTAGATTTGATTCAAATATGGCTCTGATTCCACATGATACGATCCTGATTCTATTCCCCTTGGATTTTTATCTTTGAATGAAGCTTCTGGTGCAGAATAACAACTCTATGTGAAGAATACTTTCTGGAACTTGATGGTGATAGAATATGGACGAAATAGAGATGAGAATGATGATAAAACAAACAAGAGATGATGATCTTGTTTGAGAGTTGAATGGATTCTCAAAAGACTGCGCTTGTAAGAGAAATCCAGAATTCTGGTGGTTTGGGTCTCACCACTTAGAATTGTTTTGGGTCAATAGTATAAGGGTTTTAGAATGAAAATTGACTGATTTTTATTGATAGAGCCGTGCTAAATATATAGAAGAAGAGAAAAGTACATGCACCTTCTATTGGAAATAACAAAAATGTCTTAAAGGCTGGAAATTAAATGAAAACATGCAAAAAAATGCTTCTTGAGTTTAAATTCGAAACTTGACTTCTTCTTAAGTAGAATAGACATTTTCTATTCTTTGATCAAGTAATAACTAAGTAACTTAGGTGAAAGTAAATTATCAAGCCTCGTTAAAAACCTTTGCATAGAAAACCCATTGGGACAAAACCATGCAAAGGAAAAGAGTGCAAGACAACCACTTAGTTACTTAGTGTATTAACTTGATCTTCTTCTTCATTTGCATAAGTGTAGATGTTGTAGATGTCCCTTGGTTTTGAGTCTCCTAGCTGCATCCTCTTGAGTGAACTCTTGACTCCTTTAGCTAACTCCTTAGCCTTAGCTCTAGTGATCACTCCATCTATTACTTTGAAAGCTTCTCCTAAGTCTTGCATCTCCTCTATCTCTTCATCTGTTGAGTATCCTTGTGAGTAGTTGGATTGAATCACATCAATTAGGCATTATAAGATTCAAAGCTCTAACATGAGGATGACCTAATCTAGCATGCCATATTTAAAGTGAACCAGAATGCAAAATAAGGACCAGAATGACGAGTAAACCCATATTTTAAGATTAGATTGAAGAACCAGATTTAAAGTGAACCAGAATGAGAATAGAAGTAACCAAAATGATATTTAGGAAGATAAAGGTGTATAGGACTTTCAAGGCTCTGATACCATTTTAAATTTCATGAAAATAGAATGAATAACATCAAGAACACATGCAGGGAAGGAGATTGACGAAAATAGAGAAAGAAAGGATTAAATTGAATTGAATTGATTATTTGAAGGTTTACAAGAGCTTAAATAAAATAATACATAGCCCTTGCATGACCTTTCATGGCTGAGGAAACATAAAAAACAAAAAGCATAAAGTAAAAGCACATTTAATGCTGGAAAACGCTCATCCTCTTTATGTATATATCTCTTCACTTGTAAGTCCAAACTGAGCGACCTTATAACCGTTGAAAAGATAATTTTAATGACTACAACTTTAATGAAGGACCGAACCCAAAATTCGTAAAGGAACTACTTGTAAATTTCTAATCTTTGAATGGCAGTAATTGTGGCCGAAATTATCTGAAATTATTGATCTTCATTATTCAATACTTGTGGCCTAAAGAGTTTGTGATTCACACTGATCAAAAATCTCTTAAGAATTTAAAAGGTCAACATAAGCTTAACAAGAGACATGCTAGGTGGGTTGAGTTCATTGAATCATTCCCCTACGTTATCAAATATTAGAAAGTTAAAGACAATGTAGTTGCTGATGCATTGTCTAGGAGGTATACCCTACTCTCTTCTCTTGATGCTAGATTATTAGGATTTGAGCAAATCAATGATTTATATGCTAATGATCCTGATTTTGAAGATGTGTTTAAAAAATGCGAGAAGTTTGCTTATGGTAGTTTTTATAGACATGATGGTTTCTTATTTTATGAAAAGAAACTATGTATACCTAAATGTTCATTGAGGGAGTTTTTTACTAGGGAAGCACATGGAGGAGGACTAATGGGACACTTTGGTGTAGCCAAAACTCTTAACACTTTGCAGGAACACTTCTTTTGGCCGCATATGAGAAAAGATGTGGAAAGAATTTGTAGCAGATGCATAAATTGTAAGCAAGCCAAATCTAAAGTCCCAGACTTAGTTTTGTCCCAATGAGTTTTCCAAGTTTGGTTTTTAATGAGGCAATTGGTTCACTACGTAATTTCTCAATTGTTTTATCATGAAGACAAGACAAAGACAGCTAAGAAGGAGCCTTTTCTTATAAATTCAAATATGTCAAACTTGTGCTTTTAATATCTTGTCTTTAAGAGGTTTAGAAGTCTAAGATTCATTTCTTAGTCTTTATATGTGAAAACCATGCAACTTTTATCATTAAGCAAGATTTAGACAAAAAAGTGATTCTCTAATTTTCTGAGTGATTCAAATTCTGCTAAGGAGTGATTCCAAAGCAAACCCCTTGTAGAGCGATTCTCAAGGTTTATCTGGTTCTTGGGTGTGATATTCTTGTATCCCCTATACAAAATACAAAGGATCTCCATCCCTTTGTTGTTATCACGTCCATAATCATCTACCTTCACTCCATCAATCCACCAACCACTGTTTCGGTTCAGAACAACCTAAACTCCATCTTCAAAGCATCAATCATCAAGGGAGGATCATATCATGTGGTATCAGAGCACTTTGAAGGCTTGAGTACTCACAATAACATGAAGTGTCTCTTAAACTTCTTATTCAATCTCTTTTTTTGTCTCTTTGTATTCTTTGAATTTGTTTTGGTGTTTAATTTTTTTTTTTTGATGAATCACTTGATGAATATTGATATTGATGATTGATTTCGTGCTTAAACTTGTTATTTAACCTTGAAATCAAGCTTAGAAGTGATAGGACACATTTTAGATTCATAGAGAAGTGTTAAACCAATTTCAAATTGTGACTAATCATATTCTAGTTTTTTTAAATTTTGTGCATGTTTAAAACTATCTAAAATTCGTACCCTTTGGATTGTGAGCATTTTAAGTTCATATAGAGTTATTTTCGTGCTTAATATCATTGCTTGGTACTCACTTTTACTCAGTTTTGCTACTGAAGGATAATCTGATTTTTTACAAATTGTTTGAGTGGTTTCTTTTGTTCTCTTTACTTGGAGCATTTCTTTGTGTTTCTTTTGCAAGGAACAATGTCTGATAATGGAGAGGAGTGTTCTAAAAGGGATAAGCTATTGTTTGAGGCTATAACTTCCCAAATTAAGAAGCTCATGAACCAAACACTCAATGATCAGTTTGATGCTGTTATAAAAGAGTTCAACTCACCCTCTGGAAATGAAACATGCCAATATAGGCAAAGAAGGCCTAAGGTGACGAATCCTAATGCCAATATACTCCATGAAGAACCTAGAGATTTTGAAACTGAAGATTACAATGAAGAAAGGATTACTGCATCAAACCATACTCATAGGAGCAGAAGGAGGGCTATAGGAGCTAGATATCCAAGAAACAATATTGAAGCCATTAAGCTAAAGATTCCATCTTTCTATGGAACTTCTGATCCTGATGCCTATCTTAAATGGGAAACCAAGACTGAACTATTGTTCAATTGTCACAACTTCTCCGAGGTTGAGAGAGTTACAGTTGCGGCCACAGAGTTTTATGATTATGCTTTGAGCTAATGGGATCAGCTTGTGACCGTTAGAAGAAGAACTGGTGAATTTCCAATCTTTACTTGGAATGAGATGAAGTACATAATGAGGAAAAGGTTTGTACCTAGTCATCATGAAAAGGAGATTCATAAAAGGCTAAGAAATCTGGTCCAAGATTCCAGAAAAGTTGAAGAGCATTTTCAGGAGCTTGAGAAGCTTTTGATCAAAGCTAATATAATGGAAGGTCGTGAAGCTGGTATATCAAGGTTTATTGGTGGATTAAACAGAGATATCCAATACCAATTGGAGTTACAACATTTTGAAGACCTTGAAGAAGCAATGCACAAGGCTGTACTCACTGAACAACAAATTAAAAGGAGATCTTCTACAAAATCAAGCTACGGGGCTGGAAACTCTAAACCAAGCTATTCAAGAGATAGTAAACCTATCTACAACAAACCAGTTCAACCTATTAATACTAAAAAGGCAGATGACAAGTTCAATCTGACATTTGCTAAAGATAAAGGAAAGGCAATAGCTAATGTTACTAGATCTAGAGATGTCAAATGCTAAAGGTGTCATGCTATAGACCATTATGCTTATGAGTGTACTAAAAATAAAGTTATGGTGTTGCTGGAGAATGGTGAGTATGAATCCGAAGATGAAACTCATGAGGTTAAGTCCTCTTTTGATGAGTTTGAAGAAGAAGCACCTGCTGGAAATTTACTTGTTACAAGGAGGTCTCTAAGCCTACAAGGTAAGAAAGAAAAACAAGAGCAAAGAGAGAATCTGTTTCATACTAGGTGTATGGTGCACAACAAGTTGTGTAGTCTGATTATTGATGGTGGAAGTTGCACAAATGTAGCTAGTACTACTATGGTACAAAAGTTTGGTTTGAAAACTACTAAGCATCCCAAACCATAAAAACTGCAATGGTTTAATGAGAAATGCAAGTCAAGCATCAAGTTCTTGTACCTTTGAAGATAGGAAAGTATGAAGACACCATTATGTATGTGATGTATTGCGTTTTTAACCAAATTCAACATCGATTTAGTTCTCATTTTAGCTAGGTTCACTTGCATTTAGATTAGTTTAGGTTGCATTTTGCATTCTATTGCATATTTCAGGTGCCTAAGGTGGATGGAGCTGAATCGGAGCAAAACCAAGAAGAAAGGAGTCAAAAGGAGCGTAAAGAAGCAAACCAGACACTTGTACCAGTGGGACTAGGCCGATACAAGTCCCAAGAAGAGTGGACCGATATGCTTCAACCGATACACCTATATCGGTTGGGGTGTATCAGTTGAAGCCAACTGATACCAAAGCCTAAGAAACCATACCGGGCATCATTGACCGGTACATCTGGTCCGATAAAGGTGTATCGGCTAGTGTGTACTGGTTGCACGCTGCCGATCCCGTTTTCAAGTAATCTGTACCAGCCATCTGTACCGGGCGGTTTGGCCGATATCAACCAAAAAAGGGGAAAAATGACTTGTTTTAAAGACTTTGAAAAACCTAATTTGTAGGTCTTTTTATCAAAAACTCTCTGTAAACCTTTGATCTATTTCGAAGTTTAATTGGATTCATTTATTTGATTTCTTGTTTTTAATTCATTGTTTGTTTGATTTCTTTCATGGGTAAACATAGTTCTAATCTTGGAATTTGTGTTTTCCTCATGAATAGTGAGTAGTTCCAATAAGCAAATGGGCTATGTAGATTAGGATGATTAGATGGTGAAATTAGATGTTTAGGTCTTATAATTCTTAATTCCTCATGCAGTAGATGTTCTTTATACTAGATTTAACTTGATAATTGAATCTAGATCATAGGAAAATTATTGCCCGAAAGATGTTCGATAGAATTCCTGAATCAATCGTTGTATGCTAAATGAGGCCTAGCCAAGAGATTGTGTTAGTTAGTTTAGTGGTTAAGCATAGATTGGATCTTAATGTTTCTTAACCTTGTTGATTAGTCAAGAGATTGTATTAGTCACATGATTAAGAAAAGGATTAGTACCACGAGAGTGGATTAGTCTAATAGAGGGAATCTTAGACCAAGGATTAGCTGTTAAATGTTAGCATTGAGCGTCTTAGGAACCCGAGTCGTTTGCCTTAACCCGTTTGTTTAGCCTTTTATCATTGCATTCTTCGTTTAATCCTTATTATCGTTTTTACTTAATCAATAATCGGTTTTCAATACTTGCACGTTTTAATCGATAATTACAACCAACTTTGAATCTCTTACACTAAACGTAATTCTAATAGAGTTAATGAGTTAATTGCATCCCGAACTGGATTTGACACCTTAGTACTACATCGACATTCAAGTATTCTAGGATTACTTGCTAGATAGGAATCATAAAATCCTGTTTATCAAACTGGCGCCGTTGCCATTTCCGGATTTCGATTGACAATTAGTTCTTTGAATTTGTTTGGGACTAAACCCAATTTTCATTACTTTACTAATTTCTCTACTTCTCTTGTTTATGCATTTTCAGGTGTAACCAAGAACGTCCCCCTCACATTAGACGCTTGGATTTGGAGATGGACAACCAGAACAACAACAGTGGTGGACGAACCATAGGCGAGAATGATGCCCCTAACGCTCATACTCAGCGTACCGGGATTAAACCACCAGCCATTGCTAACAACAATTTCGAAATCAAGTCCAGTCTCATCACAATGGTTCAGAACTCCAAGTTCCACGGTCTACCTATGGAAGACCCTTTAGACCATTTGGACAATTTCGACATGTTGTGCAGCACTGTCAAGATCAATGGAGTGACAGAGGATGCTTTCAAGCTGAGATCGTTTCCTTTCTCGTTGGGAAACAAATCACATTCATGGGAAAAGAATGTCCCAACTGCTTCAATGGAAACTTAGGACGCTTGTAAAAAGGCTTTTCTAACCAAGTTCTTCTCCACATCACGAACAACACGAATCAGGAATGAGATATCTGGGTTTGTGCAAAGAGGAACTGAATCCTTGGGGGAAGCGTGGGAACATTTCAAGGGCTACACACTCCAGTGCCCACATCATGGTTTCTCTGGAGAGAGTCTACTCATCACTCTCTACCGCGGTCTAGCTCCGAAATACCGCATGATGCTTGACACTGCAAGTCAAGGCAATTTGTTCAGTCAAACTGAAGAAGATGGACTAAAACTTGGAGAGAACCTTGCTCAGAGTAATAACAATTACAGAGATGATTATGACCGGTCTGTCAGAGATGGTAGTGGCGACAATAGCTATAAGAAAGACTTGAAGTCGCTCGAAGGCAAGTTAGACAAGTTCATACTCTCTCAGCAAGGAAAGGTCAACTTTGTCGGCGACACTCAAGAGGACTACCAACCTCAACAAGAAGTCTCTCAAGAGGAGTTGCCTTATGTTGGTAACCAAGGTTACAACCAAGGTTACAACAACTACCAACAACACCCAAGTCTCTCTTACCGCAACACCAATGTGGCTAATCCACAAGACCAGGTCTACCCACCAAAGCAACATCATCAAAGCGGTTTTCAACCTAAGCCTAATTACAATAACCAAGGTGGTTTCCAACAAAAGCAACAATTCTTCACTAAACCAACAGGTTTCTCTAACCCACAAGCTCCTCAACAACAACCTCAAGGAAGCTCTTCTTCTTCCAATGCTCAAGATCAAACGAACCAATTGTTGAGACAACTTCTAGAAGGTCAAGGGAAGAATGCTATAGAGTTTGGGGGTATACAAGAAGGACATTAACGCCAAGACCGATGATCTACATGCTAAGATCGAAAGTATGGCCTCACACTTAAAAGCTTTGGACAACCAAGTTGCACAAATCACCTCTACATCAAAGCGACCAATGGGTCAACTTCCGAGAAAAACTGACACCAACCCCAAAGAGTACATCAATGCTATCACACTAAGGAGCGGTAAGGAGTTACCTCCAACAATTCTCATTGAGGACAATAAGAAGCAAGGTGGGGGGAGGGAGAATCATTTCCATGGATGATGATGAAGTGATGGATGAGGAAATTTTGGTTGAAAAACTGACTCATGATAAGGTGGTTGATCCAAAAGATAAGGAAGCTAGTGAGGATTATGCGCCAAAAGCGCCAGTTTTCAAACCACCACCTTACGAACCAAAGCTCCCTTTCCCGGGCCGATTTAAGAAGCAGTTGATGGAGAAGTATAGAGCTCAGTTTGAGGAACATATGAAGGAGGTGCAAATCGCTATGTCTCTTATAGACGCCTTCATGTTAGTTCCTCACTACAACAAGTTCTTAAAGGATGCTATTAAGAAAAAGTTGAAGACTTTAGAAGGAATGGTTATACTCTCACAAGAGTGCAGTCCATCATCCAAAAGAACAATTCTCCAAAGAAACTTGAAGATCCAGGGAGTATTACTCTCCTTTGTGCTTTTGGACCATTTACTTTTGGTAGATGCTTGTGTGATCTAGGTGCTAGTGTAAGCTTGATGCCTTATTCCATTGCTAAAAAGCTTGGTTTCTGATGACTCTAAATTTTCACGGTTTTTACTTATCAAATAGCATCGATTCTGAGGTCTAAAAGCGTGCATACATCATATTTATAGTTGATTTCACTAACTTTAGTGTTTATAGGACTTTTGCATATGCACGCATTTTGGAGGTTTTTCAAGACTTTCAGGTATTTTTGGGAAGGATTTGAGAAATTCTGGAAAAACAGCACTCGACGTTGGAATGGACTTAGCGCTCAGCACTCAACTGTGGAATGGACTAAACTTACCTCCAAGCAGCTGCAGGATCAATCCCAAGCACCTCTGCAGCGAACCAAGATCGATCCCACTTGGCAGTCTCGGGATCGATATCAACTCAGCACAGATCGATCTCAGCTCGCCTGAGATCGATCCTGCAACCAACCTGGATCGATCCCAGGCAGTCTTGCAACAAACCTGGATCGATCCTAGGCAGTCTTGCAATAAACCTGGATCGATCCCAGGCAGCTCTGCAACGAAACAATTCGATTCCGCAGTCTTAGTTCCAACATTTGTTATGAAGTCTCGANAGTCTCGAACAAAGCCAAGGAAGTGCACAAAGACAAAGCAAGACTAAGAAGAAGGCTCATGAGATCGATCTCACTTATGTTGGGATCGATCTTAGGTATTCAACACCGGGATCGATCCCATGCAAGCATCCCTTAGTCCAGATCGATCTTGCATCCAACCACCCGAAGGCAAACACGC
>OVBE01016592.1:0-10874 GCA_900406425.1 Iberis pinnata | reverse complement strand
TCGCCGACCTGGGGGGGGACTAACTGTTGATACCAGGTGTAGCACCTACCCTAAAAGACCATTTCGACTCAAGGCCCAGCTGGACGCCGACGTGACGAGGAGAAAAGGGCCCAGGAAGACAAGATCTAGATGGGCCGACCTGACGAGCTGGGCCGTCAAGCTCGTGGCCCATTAGGGTTAGTTGATGTAATTAGGGTTTTGAGCTTGTATTTTCACTATAAATACTCATGTAATTATTCCTTAAAGATATATGAAATTCTTCTGAGCTTTTACCCACATAATCTAAGACCTAAACCTAATTGTTAAGTCTTGATTCAACAATATACTAATGGAAAAACCTAGTTCTTAGGATCTCTAAAAGTCTCACCAAAAGAATATTCTTTCTTCCAAAGATTATCTTTTTAAACAATAAAATCTTTCTTCCAAAGATTAACTTTCTCAACAAAAATTCTTTCTTCATGGGATTATATTAGTCAACAAATCTGTAGGATCTTGATGCATAGCCACATCATCATCGAATCCTAGATTGTTGTCTTTTGACCAATCGTTGTGCCACATCAACAGCTTGTTGTGCCACGTCATCATCAGTCTGTTCCACGTCACCAGCACTTTGTGCCATGTCACCAGCACTCTGTGCCACATCAGCACTTTTAAATCTCCCATAATATATCCAATATTATGTTGTAGGATATCTCCAAGAATCTTTCTAAGATGAGTTTTTTATTCTATGATTTTCTCAACCGAATATCTTCTTGGTATAATCTTTTAGTAGAGATTCTCTTCTAGATATAATCTTAAAAGATAAGTCCGCAATTGATTCTTCATCTTCCAAAATCTTAGCTGATTCATTTTGTGCATTGAATCTCATCAAGCTTATGTTCCCATTCAGCTTTCTGTTCCTACTCAGCTTTCTGTTCCCATTCAGCTCCCTGTTTATCAACAATGATCTTTTGTGACACATCAGCACACACACTATGATACATAATATGCTCACTGATATCATCAACTCTTTAATCTCGTCAGCTAGTTGATTCCATCAACCAGTGGATTATAACAAGCTTTTAATTCCAACACTCTTATGATTCCATCTGTTCGTTGATTCCAGAATATGCATAGTGAAGTATCATTGATTCAAAAAGGGGGAGATTGAAGATGCATATTCTGAGTATTGAGATTATCAGTCTTCTGAATCTGCATCCTTTGCTGTATTGACTGGTACTTTGTTGAACCAGCTTGTCTTCAAGCAGTTTCGAATCTTGTTGCAATCATCTTCTGTATTTAAGATCAACATCTTCAACTATATCTGATGCACCAAGCCTTTATCCAGTCTCATGTATCTTTTGATCTATCTGATATCAAGCTTCTGACGTGATGTCTGATGTGTCTTCAACATTCTGTAAGACATGTTTCTCAACTCATTCAGCAATAAACTTTCAATCTCCCCCTTGATGACTGAGTTATAGAACCCAAGCTTACTAACATCACAAGTCTTTTCCTCCAATGCATGATTACCTTTTTCCGTATGATAGATAGTTGATCACTTCAACATCTCATTCTACTCTCCCCCTTTTTAACATAGTTTGATACCCAAGAAACATGTTCTGTAGGATAATGAGATATATATGGAAAATACATTAACCTGATGCCTAATGACAAGAGTTGAAGGATACATCAGGAGACTGATCCGAGTTGAAGAATACATCAGGAGTGTGATCCAATTATCAGAGTATTGAGATTACTCCCCCTAAAACCAGGCTATCATATGCATATCATTCATCTAAGAGACCTCTCAAGAAGCGTGAAAAACAACCTTTTTCTCCCCGTGCTCGAGTGCATAACTAGGTTAAAGCCACAAACACAACCTCAATCAGGCATGGACTCTGAATCATATTCAATTTACTTCATCTGGACATCTGCAACAACGTCTCATTGCAAATATGCAACTACACATCCTTCTGGTAATAACCCATTCAATAAGTCACTCTAGACATACATTTGATGCAATCTGACGTTCAGTGTATAAACCTTTCCAAACAGAAACCTGATTGATTCTTGATGAGAAATCGTGAGCAAACATTTCCTCGACATCAATCCCTTGAACCTGAGAGTAAAATCATGCAAATCATTGTTCCTTACTATTTTTCCATGCTCATCAATGTTATTCTTTAACACCCATTTGGTACCAACAATACTTTCTTCTTTAGGCCTTTGATTTACATTACTTCTCTTGAATTAAACCATCTCTTGCTCTATTGCTGCTATTCATTAGTCATAAATCCATGCTTCTCTGTGATTTTAAGATTCAATCACATACCCAAATTGTAGAAAACACATTATTGATTCTGACACTCCATCATATGCTTGAATTCAATTTGTTTCTCTCAGATAATTCTTCCTCACTGAATCTCTCCTGAAACATATGTTGTGGAGTGATTATAATGGACATAGTTCACAGAAAAAGCAGACGCTTCAGGACTCTGAGTACTATCATCACAATATTGTATCACTTTCGTACATACACCTGACTGACCACATAACAGGTTGTATTTATTGCCTTGGAACAGAAGCGTTTACCACTTGATTACCATGAAACATTGGTCTGGCCGTTTATTGCAACGTCCTGTTTTTCCAATTAACAACACCATTCTGTTTTTGATGTCCGTGGGGCTGAATACCGACAAACATCCTTCTGATTATGTCACAACAGATCTAACAAGTCATTTGGAACTCACCAACATGCTCATCAATAGCTCGTCCATTTAGATTGTTGAATTCAAATGTATGATCCTCATTACCCATCTGATTCAGTTTTCCTCTTGATCACGCCTTTGATATATTCTACAAAATCAGTCTTCTGAGTATAAACTTCTTCATAGATGCCACAAAATCCTCACAACCTTCTAGAGTCTAGTTGGTCCATTTATTGAAAACCCAACAGACATGTGACCCAATTCGAATCTCTAGAGACAAATCAATTTCATCATTAGAATCAGTAGCTTGTTCACATTCTAAGTTCACACCCATCTGATAAATATCAACAACCATCTGACTGGATCCATTTTCAGTAGTTTGTTCCCCAACCTGTTGATTAAATCAACATGATTCAAGCCTCTTAATTGTATCACAAGTTTTACTCATGCACTCAACACTTGATAGATTAATCATATGAAGTTTAAAGGATGCATATTGACTCATAATTAACTGTTCACACATAAAGAAGGTACTGTTGTTGCCAATAGAACATGATCTAAGCCTGACGTACGCACAAAACAGTCTCTTGATGAAGTGAAAATAGATTAATGAGCGCTCAAAGAACATGTAGCTGATCCAAATATCAAACAGTCTCAATCTATGACAAACCTTACTTCCTATCTTTGAACAACCATATTTGACCAAATCTTGATTCCAGCATACAACACCTTCTTGATTATCGCTTTAATCATAGTGGTATATCCTTCAAACAGATCATTGTATATTCTACCATGAGTCATAAGTATATTCAGGTCTTTGTCCCTTTTTCCAGCATTTTGATAATCTTTAACTACTCAAAACCGTTGATTATTCAACCTTCGACTCTTTTCTAACTCGTGTGGCCTCTCAATTCGAGCTAACAACCCCCTGTTTACTCGTGACACAATATTCTGTTCACAACCTCTAGGAAAAAATCAAATTCAGGGCCTCGTTCAAATTAAAAATATGATTTTCAAGCTTATATCCTTTTTCCTGCTCATATCAAGACGATCTTTCTAAGTATGCCACTTGCACTCATAGCACTTATATGCAATCATATTTAATATGACCAAAACCTTGATATTCAACACACTATTTTTTAGCATCCTACGAAGGTGCATCACTACTCCGTGTCTGAAGATTTTGCTTATTAGTAGATGATAACATGTAAGTCAAAATCGCCTGATTTACTCTCTTTATTTGCAATTCAGATGCTTGTGTCATCCCAACAACAAAATTGTAGGTTATCCATACTTTCCTCATTATCTCACCTGTTAAAGGAAAAAAATCCATTTGCTGGTGACCCGCTCTGATACCAATTGTAAGTGTGGAGAACCTACTCATCATGATCAGCAACTTTCTGTTGCTATTTATCATGCGTCTGTTTTCCATACACTAACCTAACTCCCTGTTGCCTTAGTCCCAATACCTTAGTCTTATGAATGGACGTCACCAGCCTGTTATTTTGTTCCCGAACGAATCTCTCACCCTATGGTTGGCTTTCACTCAACCCTGAGCCTTCCCTCAGCTTGAACCCAACCATTGTTTTAGTTCCACAGCGATCTGTAGAACGAACACTCCCTTCACCAGCTTCTTGTTTTCGGCAAGTTCAAAAGATCAACATCAAACGCCATAGATTCAGAAGAGTTAAGGGCTGCACGCCTCAACCTCTTCATCTATATATACTAATGGAAAAATCTAGTTATTAGGATCTCCAAAAGTCTCACCAAAAGAGTATTCTTTCTTCCAAAGATTATCTTTTTCAACAATAAAATCTTGGGAAGTTAGTTTAACTACCATACATTTTAGTAAAAATGACTACAACCATACAAATCTTTTTTTTATTACTTGCATTTTTTAAATGCTCAGCGTACCCTTCTTTTACGTTGTGACAAAAAACATATTTACCAGAATGCCATTGGCCACGTAGGAATTCGCTGACGTGTATTAATGAGACGACTTATGGTTACGTTGCAGTNATACTGAAACCTGCTGAGTTAAGAGACATTAGCTGACTTACGGGCATAAGTCACCGACTCGTGACGACTTACTTACAAAAGCTGGCTGAGTTAAGAGAGATTACTGACTTACGGGCATAAGTCACCCGCTCGTGACGACTAACTTACAAAAACTGGCTGGTTTGTTTTAAAAAGGCTGACATACGATCATAAGTCAACTTACGTAATGGCAGACATACGATAATATGGTTGACTTACGCTTTTCTGCTGACTTATGTACTCATGTTACAGCCGACTTATAGTTCGGCGTGATGACTTGTTGAAAATTGTACTGAGTTATACTTAGAGATGACTGAGTTATGTTTCGCATGCTGATTTAATGCAGCTGACTGAGTTATACTTATTGGATGTTAACACGGCTGAGATACCTGTGTTCAGCCGCCAAGAGCTGGATTAACGTTCAACTCATCGTGTTTACGACTGACCTACTAGCGAAAGATTAATTACTAGAATAGCATTTATGTCACCGCTGATTTAGTTGACGAAAGGGCTGACTTATGGTTTCCCAACATATTACGACTGATTAATTTTGAGAAAGATTAATTACTAGAATAACATTCACCTTGCGACTGACTTACGTTGCATTTGATGGCTGATTAACTTGGACTGGGTTATGTGTTGGTATTGCGGCTGACTTATCTTTTTGCCATGTCATTGTCCATGTTAGCATCCCTGCCATGTCATCATCCACTGCGGATGATGATGTGGAATGTTAAATTTGAGAGACGGGGTGTTGATTTTTTTTGTACTGTAGATAGTCTTACCGGTTCTTCTTCGGTAACAAACTTCTCCATCTATCTTCTTCATCTCACATCAAGAGCGTATGGATCAGGTACTTATTGTTTCCAGTAACTGGTATTCGATGATAACAAATTGAATGAGTCGAGGCATCATATTCAGCTGAGCTACATGTTCTCGAATAAAGCTTTGAAAAAAATGGCGCACGATACTCCACCTAGGCATTGTAAAGAGATTTTGATGAATATAAAACGTACTAGTTTTGGTGTTTTCAAAGTGAGAGGCAATATAAAACGTAGTCACTCTGTTTCTTTTTAATGTATGTTTCATAATTATTTAAAAGTTTTTTTTATAAAATAAAGATTTTGTAATTTTTAAAGAAATATTTTTTACGTTTTCAATAAAGAGAGGGAAACTCACGTCGCGTCAAAGTCATAAATATTTTTGGCACGCATGAGAATTCCCGGATAGGGTTTGACCTCGACAAAGTAATATCACATCATAGCCTAATAGCTGCGTAGTAAGACATCATCTGTCTGAGTTAAAGACATTGATCGATATTATACAAGAGTTTTCGTTGAGGTTTTATAGTTATTTTCTTGTTAGGCAAGCAAGTATTTCCAAAATTAACCTAATCACGGAAATAACTCAGTTTTGTAGCAATAAGAATACTCAGTCTTTAAGTAAAAAAATTCATCCGTAAATTTTGTTTTAAATTTGGTAATTCTTAACTTACCCACCTCGTTTGTCTTTTCTCTTTTCGTTGTAATCGGCGCTGTAATCTACCACTTATCTTCGATAAAACACCTTGGCCAAAAAAGACAAATACCAAGCCCTTTTTACGTTACAAATGTCAGAATAACTCAGACCTTGTTACGTTACAAAGGTCTGAACAACTCAACCTTTATTATGTTCCGAGGTAAGAATAACTCAGCCCTTTCGATGTTTCAGAGGTAAGAATAACTCAGCCCTTTCTATGTTTTCGAGGTAAGAATAACTTAACCTTTTCTATTTTTCCTAGGTAAGAATAACTCAGGCCTTTTAACATTTGAGGCCTTTTAACATAAGATATATAACTCAACTATGTAAATTAACTCAGTCACATCAGAATATAAAATTCATTCATATCAAAAATCAAACTCAGTCTTAACAATAATCTAACTCTTACGTATTATATGTCAAAATCACTCGCAACATACATGAGAACACGACGAGGGCGAATATGATTTCCACGAAGACGATTTCGGAGAAGACTACCAGGGTTAAAAGTAGGAAAACTAAACTGTTGCTTTTATTTAAGAAGATTTGGATATTTATATATATAATGAAACTCAGACACAACAACAAAAAATTGGTCTGCAATAAAATCAAATTCAATCGCAACGTAAATCAAACACGGTCGTAACAGAATTGAAACTTAGCCACAACATAAATCAAACTCGTCCACAACAGACTCGAACTCATTCGCAACATATATCAAAGGGAATCAATCGCAACTTACCAGAAATTTCGAGGAGGGTTCACATTCAGATTCAGACGATGACGATTTCGGAGAAGACGACGAGTGCGATAACTAGGTCACTAAACATTTTATTGCGAATGAGTTAGAGTGAAATAGTTGAACGACTGAGAAAACTGATATGTATAATGTATGTTTTATTGATGTGGAATACGGTTTAATGATGTGGAACACGGTTGAGTGACATGGATTTTTTTTTTTTATCATAAATTAACCAAATTAAGAGAAAACTAAGCAAGGAACTGAATCGTAATTTACAAGGGTTTCAAAGGCACTCTAGTAATTTTTGAAAGATGTATGGTATTCTAGTTATTATGGAACCTTTTAATGGTATTTGAACTATTTTCTCTAAAATCTTTCTTCCAAAAATTATCTTTCTCAACAATAAAATATTTCTTCCAAAGATTATATTACTCAAATAATCTGTAGGATCTTGATGCATAGTCATGTCATCATCAAATCCTAGATTGTTGTTTGTCAACCAATCGTTGTGCCACATCAACAGCTTGTTGTGCCATGTCATCATTGTTTTATTCCACGTCACCAACATTATGTGCCACGTCACAAGCACTCTATGCCACGCCACCATCACTTTGTGCCACATCAGCACTTTTAAATCTCCCATAATATATCCAATATTATGTTGTAGGATATCTCCAAGAATCTCTCTAAGATGAGTTTTTTCTTCCATGATTTTCTCAACCGAATATCTTCTTGGTATAATCTTTTCGTTGAGATTCTCTTCTAGATATAATCTTAAAAGATAAGTCCGCAGCTGATTTTTCATCTTCCAAAATCTTAGCTGATTCATTCAGTGCGTTGAATCTCATCAAGCTTCTGTTCCCATTCAGCTTTCTGTTCCCACTCAGCTTTCTGTTCCCATTCAACTCCATGTTTATCAACAGCGATCTTTTGTGAGACATCAGCACACGCATTATGATACATAATATGCTCACTGATATCATTAGCTCTTTAATCTCGTCAGCTAGTTGATTCCATCAACCAATTGATTATAACAAGCTTTTAATTCCAACACTCTTCTGATTCCATAGTTCGTTAATTCCATAATTCGCATCTTCAAAGTTGCAATAAATTAAAGCACCAATTATCACATGAAGCTGTAGACATATATCTTCGTCTTGGTATTACGGTTTCCTTACTGTAATACCAAAATATCAATAACTAATACTTTTATTCTATTTTGGAAACAGTGTCGTTTTAATCTTAATTTTTTATTACAAAAAGAGTATTATTTTAGCTTTTCAATGCAGAATTTAAATGAATTTTACTTTTCCAACTAGTAGAATAATTGCAGTAATTTTTTCTTCTATTAGTTGATTTAGAAAGAAAAATAGTTACATGAAGTATAACCTAATATGCAATATTAAATTCAACTTTCTTGTACTACTGTTACATGTCTTTTAATATTAAGATAGTCCTATATAAATTATTAAATTTTGTATTTCAAATTAAGAAAGGAAGAGCATTTAATTTATTTATATTTATCAATAAAAAATATAGGTGGACTTTTACTTAAAAACATTTTGAACTTTTTTACAAATAATGCAAATGGCTTCATGCTAATTTCTTCATTTTTATTATTTAAGTTTTCAAAATATTGATAGAAGTAGTTCGTGTAGATAACAAAGATTTTTTCATTTAGAAAACTTAATGCCAATTTTATAGAAAACTGAAATTTCTTAATCCGTGTGAAACAGTTGAAGTAGCACTCATTAAGCTCTCTCTCTAAGTAGGTTGGCTTGGTGCTTTGTCTCATAGATCTTCTAAGAGGAGCGCGAGCATTAGTTTCTTCATGGTTTTGATGCTCGTGTTCTTCTCCTCCTTCGTTACCTTCATCTTCTTGTTTGTTATTTTCTTCTTCTTGGTCAATTCCATCTTGTTCGTTGAAAACGTTACCTTGGTGTTGATAAGCACCTTCTTCCACGTCAACACGATCTTGTATGTTTTCGTCATCTTCTTGCACGCTTCCTGGTTCGAGGGAAAAGGTTCCATAGTGAGTAGAGATGTTTTCATTATTCTTATTCTAATTCCATCCAGTTTTTTCGTCAAAGCCTATATCTCTACTTACTACAAATTTTCTCTTTGATGGATCATAAAGTCAACAAACCTTTGAACTAGGTTCTGTGCCGTGATGCACAAATTGTCTTGATCTATCATCGAGTTTTCTTAGGTGGCGTGTTTTAATCTTTGCGTACCAAATACACCAAAAAACCCGCAAGTCATCGATGTTTGGCTTTCTTCCTTTGAAGAATTCATAAGGTGTTTGTTCCAATAATGTTCTTGTTACGACTTTGTTAATGATATAAGTAGAGTATCTAACAAATTCTCCCCATAAGAAATTTGGAACCCTCATGTGCTTCATGATACTTCGTGTCATTGACAGTAATGTTCGGTTTCAAACTTAATCTCTCTCCCTTTTAATCTCACATCTATTTATGTTCTCTCATCTAACATATATATAGAGCTTAGACAATTTCATAAACTTATAAGGAAAACATTTCATAATTATCTTTTAGATAACTACTAAAAGATAAACTCATATTCTAATAAATCTTAGAATAGAAAATATATAACTTGCTCAACAAGTTTTTTGTTCTTCAAGCTTATCTCATCAGAGGGAGTAACAAATTTGTGAATCAGAAATCACTAATGCTTACCACTAACACAATCAGTTAAGAAATCACTAATGCTTACCACTAACAACTTCATAATAATAGAATAGAAAATTTGCCAATTTCAGAGGCAACATAAATTCATTTCAGTCTTTATTTTATAAAAGGGTAAGGTAGTTATAATTAGGGGTGGGCGAATGAGAACTCGGGACGAAAATTTTCGGGAACGAGAACAGGGCGGGAATTTGGGGACAAAATTATATGTCCTATTTATGTATCAATTTAGATTCAGAACGAGAACGGGATGGGATGAGAAAATGAATTTTCTAAAATACAAAAATGTCTTATAGCACATAGCTGATTTTTAACAACACAAAGTAACAATCACAAAAACTAAAACGATTATTTGTGTTTTAAATAGCATCAATGTTGGTGTCAAACCCCCTCAGCATGATTTTACTTTAACTAGTGTCACTTTCCGGATAACGGCTCAGCATATACTAAGGTGCAGGAGAATTTGCCCAGTAGATCTCCACCTAGGCGTGAAAAGTGAGCGATCGAATACTCAAGTCGTAGACGACCTGAGAAGAAGGTGAGCACAAGCCGAACAAATGAAGACTAAGTCGTGTCAGTTCTGAGATAGGAGGGAGACACCGAGATTGTAGGCCCAACAATCCGAGAAGATCGGAACAACCCAGACAAGACGGAGGATAATATAAAGCAAGAAGAGAGAGAGGAAGCAGGGGATTTTTTTTCTTTTACTTTTTGAACTAAGATTTGGCAATTAGCTTGTTCTTCTGTATTGACATTATCGAGATCAATAAAAAATATATAATTTTCTTTCTTTCGATATGAGTTTGTGTTGCATCTTTTTTTCCTTAGACAAGAACAACAAATTCCTCATTGAGATAAATTGATAAAAATTCATTATGGATTTTAGCATCCACAATCAAAATTAACTATTTGTGTTTTTAATAGCATCAACTCTCGTATTTCTTTGTAGAGTTAGGAAGTATGAACTCTTCTTCTTACAGTTTTCTTAGATAGATGAACAAAAACAATTAAATTGTAATTGTTAATATATATATATATATATATATATATCTATATATATATATATATATAGATACTTTAAAAATTGATTATTAATAATATTTAATTAGGTTTATTTTATATAGATTATAATTTTAGTTAATAACTAAACTATACATATTAAAAAATAATAAATTAGTATAG
>OVBE01016591.1:0-10875 GCA_900406425.1 Iberis pinnata | reverse complement strand
ATATATATATATATATATATATATATATATATATATATTTATGGTGGTTAAATTGTCAGAGATAATAATATATATGGCAACAAATTCGTATGAAATAATGACATAGAGGCGACAGAGCAGTCCATGATAATAATATATAGACGGAAAAGCCGCCCAAAATATTGACCGAAAAATCAATATTTATGGTGTGTTAGACATCCATAAAATAAATGAATAAAATAATTACTAGGCGACATACCCCCAGTGTAATATTGAATATTTTATAAACATATATTTAGTCGTATCATATAATGATTGTGCTGATAACATGTTATGATATATATGGAATTTTATTGAATAAATATATATTATTAAGGGTTGAAATATTATATCCGTAAAATTTTAGATCTGATAAGAGAGAGACAATTGTAGAGAAAGAAGTTTATAATAAAGAGAAGATGTTATTGATGAATGAATTATAACTCGAATAGATCGTATATATAAAGAAGAAAAAGTTGGAGTTATTGTGTCCGCATAGTGATAGTGGATTCCACACAAATTTATAATAAAAAAATATACTTTTGATTGCAGTTATTTTTGACTTTCATAGCAAATATGAATTTTTTATGTATTGAGCTAGTAAGATGATAAAATTTCACCAAGTGAATCATGAGCAAGAATTTCTTAGACCCCAAAATTATTCAGACCTCCAAATATAAAATTACATATATATATATATATATATATATATAATTTAGAAAAAAAAACAAACATGTAAATGCAAAAGAAAAAAATGGAAAACATGACGAGAAAACAAAAGAATTGAAGGAAAACCCCAATAATTGGTCCAATAACATTCAACCTACGAATTCACTAATTATGAGTTACGCTTTAACTTTTTCTTCTCTTCGTCGCTTTTCTTCGTATAATTTGGCGACGGCGATTCAATTATTTTCTCTTTTTTTTCAGCATGATATAGTGATTTACCATCACAATTTCATAATCTCTCTTTTTATATTTTATATCAAAATCTACATGATCATTAGCCATATCAGACAGTTTTTTTGAAAAAATATTAGAATTGAATTAAAAATTAGTCACGTTTTTACTTTTTTTCTTGACATGAAATTTTTAGGTATTTCAACAAGAAAAAAAAAGGTGTAAATTAGAAGCCCAAAAGCTCATGGAGAAAAAAAGAAAAGAAGAAGAGGAGAAATATCTAACCAATTTTACGTTGAGGTATGTTAGGGGTGTCAAAATGAATATTTTTTCTTCGGTTAATCCAACCTAAATCAACTCATATATCCAAACGAGTCCAAATTTTGGATTCTAATGGGGTTTGTGGGTCTAATAAGATGATATTTTATTGAGTTGGGTTAAATGGATTTGTAGGTTATCCATAACCAAACTAAACCCTTAAAATTTACTTTTTATGTTTGTGGTATTTTTGGAACATTTGAGAGTGTGTGATATTTTTGAAACTTTTGAAAATGTGTGGTATTTTTGGAATTTGAATTTCTTTTGATGGCATTTCAAAGAATTCCTCTATAAAGTAAAGTCCAAAGTTTATTGAATTTTCTTTTATGATTTATTGTACACGTTTCTATCGACTATCTTAAGTTTCTTGTCATGAGAATGAGTTCTTGGCTCGTGTTTGTAGATTGTTTCTTACTCGGATTTTTGAATTAGATAACTTAATTGGAATTTGGGTTTATAAGGATTTAGGAGTTCTGAATTCATCTTCATCTATTTTCACTCATGCTTTTACTTTCATAATATTTTATTCAGTTTCACGAACAATATGGCTTCCTTTGTTATTGCATCTCTGATTTGGAGGTTGACTTGATACTGGAACCATTGGTTTGCCTTTGTTGTGCTGCAATTAAGAATCAATATGTTTATGTGATTCACTTGTTTAGTGTGGTTGTTCATAAAAGAAATGTGTGATTGATGCAAACCAATTTGATATTAGAATTAGGCATATGAAATGGATGTTTAGTGTGGTAATCTATCTCATGTGATTGTATGTAACATCATAAGTCATTTATTATCTAGGTTTAGAATTATTGTAAATTTGCAATGATTAATTTTCTTGTGTATGTGTTATGTACTTTTTCATGTGTGAAAAATAATTTCTGATCATTTAGCAACAAATACATTTTCAACTGTATCTTTCTTATTTATGACTTTTTGTCGAAGAGTCTTAATTTTGTTGTTAATCCTTATGCTACTAATATCATGTTTTTGTGAACTCGGTCATTCGTAATTACCACAGTTTGCGTTTGCTATAATATTTGTTTTTGTTATTTTTTTGTTTTATTCATAATAGTATAATAACTACAATGAACAATTATCATTAGTTATTCAACTATAGAACATTACTTTGTGATTAAAAAAGCATTATTTATGGGTCAATCTATTAGAACCATTGATCCATTTATTTATATGAGTTATAGATCAATCCAATCCATTCGATAAAAGACTTAAGTTAACCCATTACCCATTTACTACACAAGTCATATGAGTATGGGTTGGATTAACCATTTTGACACTCCTAAGATATGTTAACAAGTCAAATTCTCTTAAAATATATGAATGCGGTGGAGTTGATGGTGATAAAAATCGAAGATGAGAAGTGATTTTAGATAAAGCTGATCCAGCAAACTGAAAAATAATTGATCAAAGTTTGAAAGATTTTCTTATGAAAGAATGTTCTATGAAAAGAGTACATGAGGATGGTGTATTTCCAAAAAATAATCATGTCCGACATTTTTCTCATAGATACTACAAAAGAGAGATGAAAAATGAAGATAAATAAGATAGGAAGTGGCTACTTTATTCAAAAGTATCAGACAAAACATATTGCTTTTGCTGCAAGTTGTTTGGTCGAGATCAAGATGTTTGTCAATTGTCAAGCAAGGGATTCAATGATTGGAAGAATATCAAGATGAGGTTAAGCCAACATAAAACTAGTCATTTTCATATTGTGTGTATGAGTCAATGGATGAAATTAGAGTTGAGACTAAGGAAAAAACAAACCATTGATAGGTGTCTCCAAGAAGAAATCAATAAAGAAAGAATTCATTGGAGAGAAGTTTTATTGAGAATATTTTCGTTGGTTACAACTCTTGCTAAACAAAATTTAGCATTTTGTGGGACTAATGACAAGTTTGGTCAAAGAAATAATGGAAACTTTCTTAGTTTTGTTGAATCAATTTGAGAGTTTGATCCAGTCATCCGAGAGCATATAAGACGGATTAAGGAAGGTGAGACTCACTATCACTATTTAAGCCACATGATTCATGATTAGATGATTATTATGCTAGGATATGAGGTTAAGTTTATGACCATCAAAAAATTCAAGAGGCGGAGTATCTTTCAGTGATTCTCGATTGCAGTCCAGATAAGTCATAATATACAAATAAATCTTATTATTAGATGTGTGGATGTCTCTGTAGATAAACCACAAGTTGAAGAATTTTTTGTGTCATTCCTAGAAGTTGCAGATAAATTTGGAGAAGAACTTTTGAATTGCTTTTTGGTATATTGGCTAGTCTGAATTTGAGTATTGATGATGTGAGAGGACAATGCTATGACAATGGATCTAATATGAAGGAAAACACAAAGGAGTACAAAAAGATTGTTGGATTTTAACTCAAGAGTATTTTATACATCTTGTGGTTGTCATAGTCTTAATTTGACACTATAAGATATGAGTAACTCATCTACAAAAGCAAATTGCTTTCTTTGGAATCATTCCACGAATATATTGTTTGTTTTCATCATCTACAAATAGGTGGGAGATATTTAGGAGATGGTAGGAGGTCTCACATTTAAGTCATTGTATAAAACTCGTTAGGAAAGTCGAGTTGAAAGTGTTCGTGCAATTCGATTCTAGACTCTAAAAATAAGAGTTGCGTTGGATTTCTTGGAAAAAAATTGTGATGATCCAGGAGCTCGCAACGATGTTTAATCTGTTACTACAAGTGAAACTCGTGGAATTGGAGGATTTGAGTTCTTATTTGGTATGATTATTTGGTATGGTCTTCTATTTACCGTTAATACGGTAAGTTATATGCTATCAAAGTATATTGATATTGATGATGCTCTTATTAATTTGAAAGGGCTAGTTTTATTTTTGGAAAAATAGAGGGAAACTGGATTTGAGAAAGCAAAAACATAAATTAAGATTATTGCAGAGTCTATGGATATTGAGACATATTTTCCTCTCAAACAAAAACGAATTATTAAAAAGAAAAAAATTGATGAAGAGATTGAAATACATGATGAATTTGAGATGTTAAGTGAAAAAAAGAAGTTTAAAATTTATTTTTTTCCTAAGAATCATGGATCAAGCTATAGTATCTCTTCGGGTAAGATTTGAACAATTGGAAAATATATGTAAATATTTGGGTTTCCGTTTGTTCTGAAGAAGCTGAGATCGACAACAAATGATAATTTAAAGCCGGCATGTATCAAACTTGAAACTTATCTTAAACATGGAGAGACTTCAGATTTTGATGGAAATCATTTATTTATAGAGATGAGGGTTTTAAGAGAATTTTTACCAAGTGATGTTAAGAAAGTCATTGAAGTGTTTAACTTTTTGAAAATGTATGAAGGTCTTTGTTTTCCAAATTCATGGCTTGCATATAGAGTGATGGTAACGATTCCAGTTTCAGTTGCTTCAACCGAAATTTTTTTTTCTAAGTTAAATTTAGTAAAATCTTATTTGCGGTCGAATATGTCAAAAAAGCGATTGAATGGCATGGCGATGTTTCAATTAAGAGAGATATGGTTGGAAAACTTGACCATCAAAGTTTGATGAATGAATTTGTCAAAAAAATGCAAGGAGTATTTTTTCAAAATTTATAGATTATCATTAGTTTATTTTTTTTCTCGATAAAATTTATTTTTCATTATTAATTGTTTAGCAGTTTACCGATTTTTATGGTATTAAAAACTGGTCCCCATTTTTTTTTGAAGCCTCCATAATTTCAAGGCCATACTTGTGTCCTCTAAGAAAAAGTGATTTAAATCATAGTTACTAAACAATCCGAGTCATCAATTTTCAATGAGACAGATCATAACAGAATCTTCACGAATCGACTCAAAGAAAAAATTCAATCAAATTAAGAATCTGATGGCAATAACGAGATCTTAGTTAATTCTTAAAACTCTGACAGATGAATTGAATAGGATTAATAAAAAGATCAAAAACACGTGGAGGAATTCGAATGAGAGAGTGAAAACGAACATGAATAACCTTTTAGGAGAATCCATGGAATATGAGAGAAAGAGATAGTAACGTGGAGTTGAGATTGAGATCTTTATCATATAGTTAATATATATGTTTTTAAGTATTCTCTCTTATTAAAAATATTATACGACTAATCATCTTTCTTTTAATTGATTAAAAAAATATGTACGTCTTTTAAAACAAATTTTAAATTTTTCCCAAATAATTATAGGGCGTGTTCGTATCGAGATATTGCATCCCCCTAAAAGTAAATTCGTTTTGTGGATCTTAAAGGAATAGTAAAAACTCTATCTTCTCTCTCATAAAATCCCCATCATCGCTTTTTTTTTCTTTTGGCTCCGCCGCCGGCGACCGGCCCCCACGCCCGAGCTAAGCAGCTCATATCTTTTTGTCTTCTCTTTTTATTTTTCCTTGACCGGCTTCCCTTCCAACGCATCTCTCTTTATCAATCTTCCATCCATTTTATGTTGGTTTCGTTGGCTCCGATCCTTCCGCATCTTACATGTCACCCTCTTTCTTCTCTCGGCACTCCTCTGGATCTAGTCCTCAGTGCTTTGGTTTTCAATTTTTTATTATGCGGGGATTAGCCTATGTATCTATTTTTTTATAGTTGCATGCACCAGTGTGGATGTTTACGCGAGTAGAGCTGGTGGTATTGTGAAGATTCTGAAGCTTTTGGGGTCCAATTAACCTGGCGGTGACTCTGTTGGACCGACGATGGAGGGCTTTGGGTGGAATTTTTTCTAAAGGGGATCCTACATGTCTTCATTGTTGTTGCTTTTGGTTCCTTGGAAATGTTGGTCATCGACGATTGCATTTGGCTACTCCTCGCGGTGCTGGTCTCGCTCGGATGTCAGATCTCTTGGCTGGCTTCTTACCTTGACCAGCCGCTGTTTTTAGTTTTGGTCCTTCGAGTGGTCCTTAACATGGATTGGCTTTGTTTATATCCTGATAATGCCTCCAACTCTTTTTTGTTACATAAAAATGTCAACATGTGTATCTTAGATCAACAAGAATATCTACAAAAGGGGTCGACTCCTACTTTCATATCCTGGATCAATTGTTTACCGAGTTCTCGGGATCAAAGGGACATCTCTTATTATCGAAGGTGTTTCCTTCGTAGATTAGGATTAGTTAATTCGTCTCTTAATGAGATCAGTTACCCATTAGTTCCTCTTGATGGGAAATTATGTACCTTTCGTGAGCTCTTTTTAATCTAATATACTTATGTTGACAAAATATGTTCGTTTGTGTGTTTGCATTAATATTCAGATACGTTTTAATACCGAAATTATTAACAATAACATACCATTTGTGAGAAAACACATTTTCTGTGTTATTGGCAACATTTTCGCAATTTTGGCAAAATTATGAGTTTTGACGATTTTTTAGAGGGATACACGTTTCTTTTTTCATCGCTTTTTGTGAGAAAACTCTTTCTGTGTTTTTATACGAAGACGCGTTTCCACAATTTTGGAAGATAATACGTTTTTTAATTTAGACAGGAAAACGCATATTTATTTTTTTGTCGATGTAACACTTTTGCGATAAAAACATATTCCCCCAATTTTTTTGTAGGACAAACGTGTTTCTCGGTTTTTTAGAAAAAAATTTATGTACTTTTCTCTTGAAAATACTTAGTCATTGTTTTTCTGCTGGAAAACATGTTCCGCATTTTTGTGCGGAAAAACAAGTTCACTCAATATCATGTTGCCAACATTTTCTGTAGACAAAAAGACAAGTCAACCCTGGTTGTCCACTCAATATTACATACATACCCAAATCTCCACATCCACACCACGAGGGACAAAAAAATTTCAAGATAAGAAACACTACTTACACTTGCTCTTCCTAGAATAAAAAGGAGACGCTACTACTATAGTGATTTTACACTTAAAATGCAGATGTATATAGACGATCAAGAATTCAAAGAAAAATGCTCAATATGAGTAAGAGAAAACACGAGGAACAAAAAGGTACAACTCTAGACTACACATTTGAAGCGATGCTGAAATGAAAATTCCATAGAAAACATATATATTTTTTCAAACACGTGCGAGAAAGTCTAAACAATTTCAACTAATTAAAAATTTAAAATTCTTGCATTACCACCATGAACATATATGTCTAACCATTGCAAACTAACATTGCTTCTTTCGTGACAACATGCACCACAACACACACAATACGCCCAACCCATCAAAATTGTAATATCACTTAATCTGGTTTATTGGTAAATATTGATACAAGCAAAGTCCAACATTACATGTTATAACATGCGCAACTTCTCATAAATACACATGAGAATAGGAAAACGCACGCATGAGATATCGATCCATGCTCAATGCTTAAGGATGTTATCCCACAGAAATAAACATCAAGAGCATATTTATTTTGTAATTTGTCCTCTACAATTTTTGGTACAAAAAATTTCCACAAGATTACAAGAATAGAACATTGATGACATTAATGCATTCACTAGAGAAATAAAAGATGTATAAGTTTTTATAATATTTTTTTTTTGACGTATACAATAATTCATCTATATTTATTTATATATTTATTATGTTGAAGAGATTAGGGGTGGGTAAACAAATCAAAACCAAGAAATCGGAGTGAATCAAACTGAAAAAGTGAACCGAAATTAAATCAAAATTCTTTTAAAGTTTTTAGGGTTAATTATCTAAGAAACTAAAAAATTTTAACTGAAATCAGAGTAAAACTGTTTTTGTTAACCAAAAAAATTGAAACCAAATAAAGTGAATATATAGCAACTTTACTTATATATATATACTGGATATTAAATAATTTAATTTCAACAAATGATTATTTGTGTATATTCTAATGATTTTTAAACAAAAAACTGTACCGAAATCAAATTAGAAAACTAAAATTAAACTAAAATGAAATTGTGTTTTAAATGAGTTCAAATGATTTTATCTTTCATTAAAATCAAAATTAAAAAATCAAACTATAAATCGAAACGCCTCCTCTAGAATAGTTGCAACAATCAACTTCAAATTTGTTTTCTTCAATCTTACAAAAGACTTGATACATTTATTTCAATTCAATATCATGTATTTGAACAAAAAAATTCACTTTAATACAATTCCTTAAATTTTAAATGAGTATATAAGGATACAATATGATTATATTATTGATAGTGTACAAATGGAACAACATGAGTTGAGTGTAGAGACATCTTTAGATAAGCAAGTGATGGAATAACATGACACATATGTCTTGAATCTAAAATTTTTAAATTACCATAGCAATTTAATTTTATCTTAAGATGTGTTTTTTCCACGTTATCTATTATCTAGTTATATGTATTGACTGAAGGAACTTGTTACAATGGATAATAATATATTATAGAAGTGTTTTTCAAACAATGTCGATAGTTGTTAACAATAGTCACATTCATTAACTCAACTTAAACTAAAAGTGTTTGATAGATAACACATACAATAAGATAAATACATAGATAAAACCATAAGCCTTCCATAAACACAAACTTGGTTCATTTAACTTTCTTGATGTGTTTCTCTTCTTCATCACGTGGAAGCAATCTTGGATAGTTGAATCTTCTAGGTAGTGAACTTGGTTCAGAAAAGTACTTATGCATCATTCAGTAAGTCGTTTCACCCGGAGTTGGTATAAAAACGAGCATAACATTTAAAGAAATATTCAAGTAGTCTTTATTTCCAAATGTATCACTATAATTGACATCACCACTATATATCTTACCCCATTTTCCTCACTTGCAGCTAGTAGTGAAACCGCATGAAGTCCAACAAGCATATAATTTTTAAGGATGAGTCTCGATATATCTTTAAACAAAAACCAAAATAACGTTAGTTTTCATGACAAATTTAAAAATGACAATCATATAACTTACATTGTATCATATATCATTGTATTATGGGAAAATATTGTCACAACTGCTCCCACGGGTTGGTGTTTAAGTTGATGAAGCGCCTCATCAATATATATACTCTTGAAGTCTTTGATGAACCCAAGTCGAGATACAGTACGATTAGGTAAGTGTTGAGGACATCTGATGACTCTGAATTTTCATGGTTTTTACATATCATTTAGCATCAATTTTGAGGTTTTTAGGCGTGCATACATTACATCTATAGTTGATTTCAGTAAGTATATGATTTTTAGGATTTTTGCATTAGAATTTGCATATGCACGCATTTTGGAGATTTTTCAGGACTTTCAGGAGTTTTCAGGAAGGATTTGTGAGATTTCAGAAAAGTAGCACTCAACCTGGAATGGAGCAGCACTTAGCGTGGAATGGAGTGGCACTCATGTGGATTGATCTCAGCTTACTCCTACATCGATCCCAGATCGATCCCGCAACACTTATCTGGATCGATCCCAGAACACTTCTGGATCGATCCTGCATATCACTCCTGGATCAATCCCAGCACATATCTGGATCGATCCCAGCACACGTCCAGATCGATCCTCCATCAACTTCTGGATCGATCCTGCATCAACTTCTAGATCGACCCCAAATCGATCTTAAGCCTTATTCTGGATCGATCCAGATCGATCTCAAGCCTTATTCTGGATCGATCCCAGATCGATCTCCACTCCAGTCTCAGATCTATCCCACGTTCAAGCCTCAAACAAGCTGGATTGATCTCAAGTTCAACTTCTGGATCGATCCCATTCAAGCGTCCCCAGCTCAGATTGATCTTGCACTTACCAACTTGAGTCAAACACGCTCCAACCTGACCAACTAATTTCCAAAGTAGACCTGACCCAAGATCCGAGCCAATGATTAGCTTTTGTCTTTAGTGCGATTTAGGGCTTTTCTTTGAACACTATAAAAGCTCTAACTCGCCTCCTTTTGCACAAGTCTTGTTTTTTCTTAGGTTTTTCTTTTCTTTTGTTGTTCGTCATGTTCTTGGTGTAAAAACCAGATTTGTTTTAAGTTTCAAGTTAATATGCTATTTTACTTTACTTTCTTGCTTAACTTTAAGTTGCTGTTTATCTGGTGCATATTGATTTACGTTTTAAGCTTTTAATCTTCTGTTTTAGTTTGTTCTTCATCTCTGTTTTTACTATTCATTGTTGTTCTTAGTTTCTGGGTTTGAGTTCTTGCTGTTCTTACTGTTTTTCATAGCTTCTTTTTAGATCATCAAGTTTAGGTTTCCACTTATGATTTCTGATTTCTCTGTTTTTACTTCCATGAGTAGTGAGTAGTTCCTGAAGTTCCAGAGGATGGGATAGACTAAGGTTGATGTCTTGATCTCACCTTAGGCATGTATGCTTGTGTGAAAATTTACATCCCTTATGTTTCATTGTGCTTAATGCTGGTTTCTTTCACGCTAATCAAAATATGATTTTGGACATTCCAGCGCCCGAAAAGCGTTCTATGGAATGTCTGANCTTACGCAACGCCCTATATGCTTAGGATATGCATCTCAGCCTAGGGGGTTGGATGTCTAGGGGGCTTTTTGGCTTTGGTAGGTTGTTGCTTAATGCCTTCTAGGTAGTGTACCATTAACGAGAGTTAGGTATGGTGATTGCTTAGGTTGATTCCATGTATCAAGGGATTGGAATTGGTTACTTATGAACCTATCGTCTAGGGATAGCTTACTGATTGTTTGAGGTATGTT
>OVBE01016590.1:0-10875 GCA_900406425.1 Iberis pinnata | reverse complement strand
CGAAATATATATACAAAAACGAAAAAAATTCCTAGTCAAAATACGGGTTTCTACAATACAACATCTTCTAATTTTGTGTACACATTGTGGGAAATGTGGATACATAAATCCTATAGGTTGTTCAATACATATCTCACCGTGAAGAACTCTATTGAGAAATGCACGGTTGACATCCATGCAATTTGAAACCTGACAGGCATGTTATCTCCAACAAAAACTGAGTGAGCTGATTTCTTGACACAAGGACAACCATCTCATCAAGGTCTACTCCTTCTACCTATGAATTCCTCTGAGCAACAATCATCATCTTGTTTCGTACCGTATGACCATTCTCATCAACTTTATTCTTAACAACCCACTTGGTACTCATAACATTAACATCAATTAATAATCGTGTTAGCATCGATAATCTACTTCTCTCGAACAACTTCAACTCTTCTTCCACATACCCAAACCAATACTTTTTAGCTAATGCTTCCTCGTATGTATTGAGCTCCGCCATTGATAATAAGCATATGTACCCCACCATCTCTTTGATGTTTATGTGTTTCTTCCCTGTGATCCGTATCACATCTTGCATAAATGGATTATGATGAGTACATGGTATGTTCACTGTAATAGATTCTTCATCAAGATCGTCTTCACGGTTTTGTACTTTTTCTTGAACCTTTTCTTTGGTGGATACTGATAGCTCTACACTTATGAATCCTTCTGAGAGACCTTCATCGATTTTTTCTATCTTTATATTAGTCATTTTGTTGCGAAACCGACACATTTTGTTCACCACAGAGTATCCACTGAGTAGTTTTCCTACTCCACCTACCACCATGTTCTGCTGTGTAGTTTTCGGTGCAGTCCTTGGTGAAGAGAACTGATATGAAGTACTCTGACCATTGCAACACCGGTCCAAACCTGTGGTTTGAAACTCACCTCTCCAGTCTTCATTCTTCAACTCTAAAACAAGAATATTGAAACTGTCAACAATCTCTGATTTTTCCTTCAGAAATCGAAACCAAGTGTAACTAGTGAAATCATCAACCATGCTAGATTTGCATCTTCTCCCATCAATACTCTTGAACTTATAATGCTGCACTTTTACTTAATAACCCTTAAAGAACAATTTAAAAACTATATTTTCTTCCACTTTCATCTTGGGTATCCACCTGATTAGCTCTTGGTTTGCTTTTCTGATCAGTGTTATCAAACCCATGTCCCCAGACTTCTTATGCAACTATACCACTTCGCTAGTAAATGTCAATGCAAAACATTTTCCAAATGGATTCACATAACAAATCTTTCCTGATTACAGTCCTTTGGGCTTAAATTTACATGTCTTGTACACTTCCTGACAATCATCACTGTTGAACATAAATACCATCCCTTCACCACACAACAGACTAACATTCACCTTGAGTCCTTCAACATTGTAAACATCCTGCAGACTGGGATTGTTATCACCACTTGTGACACCTTTTTCTTCGCTTTTCCCTACCACCCAAACACCACATGTACCATATCCGCTGGTACTTTTCAGAAGTTCTTATAAGCATGTTGATTAACCTGTCATATCTTTGAGATAGTCACTGTAAGAATACAATCTAGTCTCTTGTAATAAACCTTATGATTCTTCAGTAGTATAAGCTGAATTGTAACAAGAGAACTTCTTCCTTGACCATGCTTCGTCGCCATATCTTCCACCATAACGATATTCATGCTGAGGAATCCTAGCATTCCACATTAAGCACAGATCCTTGAAGAGAGCACATGTCTTACAGTAATAACTCCTAGAATGGTTATTATTATCATCATGATATTCCTCCTAGAGATATCTTTCAACCTTAACAAAGGTTTTTCTCTTTAATCTTTTACCCTGATGAATTGTAACAAGTTTAGTCATGTGATTTTTGGTAATCTCAGGTTTATAGTTCATGGATGCTTCCACTCTTTTTGTAGAGTCCATCAAGACCCCTTGGTGACCAAAACCACAGTTCCTTGTGTTAGTTCTGTTTTTGATGAACAACTTATCATAATCCTTGTTTGTTTGCGGTGATACAAGATTCTGGTCCTTGGCTGGAAACAGACTCCCACACAAAATCTTGTGTTCATCAGACAACAATTTCTCCAGCTCTCCTTTTGTGTCCGAGTTGGTGACTTCGCCAATTGTTCCACTATATACTACCAGAATTTAAAAGTTTCCTTCATCTTAATATGAAATATCACTCCCATTATACTTTCTCACTCATGATTTCTCTTTTCCTTTTTGATGTGTCTTGCTGTCACCTTCACTTTTGCCTTCAAATCTTTTTTGGTAGGTATCTCATGTCCTTGCCCACAATCATGGTTCTTTAAATACTTTCTGATAATGAGATCAATCACATCTTGTTTATTGTAGTTGTCGCCTCTACTTTTGCCTTCAAATATGATGTTGGTCGGTACCTCACAGCCTTGCCCACAATCATATTTCTTTATATAATTTCTCATAATGAGATCATCCACATATTGTACCGGTTTGGGTGTGATGTTTTTCTCAGACACTGTGTACACAACTCCTTTTCAATTAATATTTTCTTAGCTCATGTTCCTGCATCTCACAACTTGATCGAACATCATTTTATTTGAATTCTTTTCCACTTGAATTGCTGATTTTCGTGACTCGAACTTGTTGGGTAGACAACACATAAGTTTCTTCACCAGTTTCTTGTCCTTGTAATGTTTCCCGAGGACCTCTGATGCAGCAATGAATAACAATTTTTGGCTGTTATCTTCATCACTTTCTTGTTTATCCATCTTGAGTCTCTCAAATTTAAATTTGAGTAAGTAAATACGAGTTCTTCTGATGTCTTCTTGTATAAGTTTTTCCAAACTATCGTAGTTTTCAGGGTCAGCACCGGATCTCTTGCTAGAGGGAAGTGTTGAGTGTTCTCCATTCCCTGTCACAGGATCTTCACATGTTTGTAAGAGAATAAACATCTCTCCTTAGATGCCCGCTCTGATACCAATTGATAGTTTTAAGAACACCATACTTTTTATAAATAACAAAACTTTGTTATTTACTGCTCAAAATCTTTACAAGCTATTTCTTTATTTACTTGTAATGTAAGTTATCCTTCTGATACACTTACACGATTTTGACATTTTCCCTTTATCCCCTTGTTTACTTCCCAGACGTCTCACAGCCCCTCAAGAACAGAAAAACCCTAAACTCAAATCCCAGCAAAAGTGACTAAAAGTGTTAATCTCTATTACACACCTTTTAGCCATTTTATTCACATTCTTACAATACCTAGATGCGATCCCTTTATCATTTATTCGTTCTCACAAGATCTCTCAAAAACTTTGTTGAACAGCTTTTAGAAAAAAACTAACCCATACAATTAAGAACGACTAAAAGTGTTAATCTTTCTTCCACACTTTTAGCCCCTTATATACTAACCCCCAAACCCTAGCAACCTCTTTCCTTTTTCCCCAAAGACTCGCGTTTCCTTTCTTTGATGTTTCCAAAACTTTTGTTTCCTTTTCCACAGCTTCTCAGCTTTCCATTTCCTCAATCTTCTAAATCTTTTATGTCTTTTTCACTTTCACCCCATCTTGAATTCCCGCTTTTATCCGTCTGTGTCACGTCCTGAGTATCTGCACAATTTTCTGCATTTCCGCTTCCTTTGCATGGGTCACGTATGAGAGTCTGCACATGTTTCCATCTTGTGGTTCTGCTCAGGCTTCCTGCATTTCCATTTGATATGTCCTGAGGTTCTGGTCAGGTTTCTTGCTTCTTCACCTATTTTCGAAACAACAAACATAAAATATCCAATTCTCCAATTATAAAACATAAAATACCATATTTACTAGAAAAACTCTAAATTATATGCTAGATTGACAGAGTAAAAGTTGGACATACCAGCCTTTAACATTTTTTTAGAAAGCCGTTAACATTTTATTTTTTGACATACAACAATTCAAAAGATTATCGTAGATTGCTTACCCAACATAATTTTCCTTGAATATTAATGCATTAGCGTTGATGACAATAAAGTCGCGATGAAAATTAATAACGAGGAAAATTATAAGGAATAACACAACCCCCAATCGAAATACAATTTAGAAAATTAAGTCGTGGAAAGTGAATAAATCTCCAAAAAGATAAACAACCACAAGCATTATTAAACAAACCGAATATAGAGAATAAAGTCAGCTTGGAAAGGCCTTGAGGTGTAGCCTCTGTTTCTCCTATGTCTCTGCTTTGTATCTTCTTGTAGTTGCTCTGTTTCAGCTTTTGTTTTGGGCCAGAGGCCTCTTTGTCAACTCTTTATTTATTTAATGAAGGAAAAAAAAGAGAAAATAAAGTCAGCTTATCTTCAAATTAGCTTAAAATCGACGGCCAACACCGTCGATTGTTTGTTGTTTTGTCACCTTGCCCAACCGATTAACAACGGAACACACCGATTTTATAAATGACGTTGGTATTCAAAATTCATCGATTTCCTGTCGATATTTTATGACATAATTACAATTGTGATATTTCTAACTTACTTGTGCCTTTTCTCGATCCTAGAAAATATAGGAGAGTTATTGGAAAGAAAAATACAATAGTGAAATATGGAAAAGTCATCGTTGAAAAGCATTCACGCTTAATAGGACAGAAAAGAACTCGAGTTTTTCCCACAACATTGTTAGGTATCAAATTTACCTTCATTTTATTGTATTTAAAATTTTTTGGAATATTTTATTTTTTAATTAATTTTTATTATAATTATTTTTAATTCTTATAATTATTTTTAATTCTTATAATTATTTAATTTTAATTTAATAAAAATCATAAAAATAATAATTTTAACACCTAAATCAAACAAACAAAGTAAAACTTAATTCTAACATATTATAACACCTAAATCAAACAAACAAAAAATCCTAAATCTAACATAATATAGCACCTAAATCATATAAACAAATCCTAAAATCTAAGATATTATATCACATAAATCAAACAAACAAATCCTAAATCTAACATAATATTGCACCTAAGTCATAAAAAAATCCTAAATCTAATATATTATATCACCTAAACCATAAAACAAATATTGATTAATCTACTAACCCAAATCCTAATTAATCTAACCCAAAAACTCACCTCACGGCGGTGGGCGAAGATGAGAGGCAGCTAAAGGGACTACCGATGACGAGGACACGACGCCAGAGCAAAGAAAATGGGCAGTTTTAAGGAGAGGAATGGATTGGCAGTGAAGAGGATAAAACAACGAATGGATGACGAAAACCAACGCAACAATCCGTCGATTATTTTAATTTATAACTACGTAATTCTACCGATCGTAATTGGGACAATTATATTACGACGACATGGATCTATAAATTTTATGGATGAATTTCACAACGATATATGCGATTAATTAACGACGTAATAATCGATGGACTATAATCCGATCACTTTTCCATTTTAGATCGTTCCTAAAACCGATTGATCAAGTCATCAATTTTTACGGTCAAGTTATGCTTGATTTTTTGTAGTGAAAAGTATTGCGTAATATTTGATTATGTTATATTATTTTTATTATATGACTTATTTTGACGCGGGTGTAATAATTTATTTTCAAAGTGTTGTAGCTGACATACCGTTTTAATATTAATGAAACAATGTTAGAAAACTGTTAATACATATATATTTTTTTAATTTGTGAGAAGGTATATAACTTAAAAATAAAATAACTTTCTTTATTATCTTAAAAACATAAACAACACATATTCTCTATATAATTCAAGAATTATTAATCCCTAGATCCTCACTCTTTGGTCTTTAAATAGTCTTTGACCTCCTTCTCTCTCTCTACTTCTCCCTCTTCTCTCTCTCTCTTGTCGAGATGGCAGAAGACAAAATTCTAACGGAGACGCTTCTCTCTCCGGCGGAAAAACCCAACTCGACGACCCCTGTTTCCTTCTCAACCGCCAATGATATTCCTCCGATAACGAACGTCGGTGTCTTCATAAAAGAGTTTAACGTGGAGGCGAAAAAGTTATGGTATTTGGCCGGACCTGCCATTTTCACGTCGGTGACTCAATATTCTCTCGGAGCTGTAACTCAAGTCTTCGCAGGTCACATCAGCACCATCGCTCTCGCAGCCGTCTCTGTTGAAAATTCTGTCATTGCCGGCTTCTCATTTGGTATCATGGTAAAATTACACTCGCACCCTTTTTCACATCTGTGGTTTGTGTTTTCTTATCATAATGTTTTTCTTATCACAAGATCTAAAAATGAGGAGATATCCAACTCTTTTGGAATACTTTATTTTATAACTTTAAATTGAATTTATACCATATAAAACTTTTCTATATAAATATCATTTCAAAAGTATAATTAATAAACACACACAAAACACAAAAATAATAATATAAAACAACAAGGATAACTCGACTAGGGGTGTGTTACTTATAATGTTTTGTTAGCATATCATGATCAAACTAACGAATCAAATTTAGGTTATTGAACCATTTGGTTGGGTAAATTAATATGACAAAAAGGCAAATTTTAATTTTGATATTTTGTAATAAAAAATAATTACCATAAATCTTATAAAAGATAAACAATAGTGTTTAATAGATAAACATTTGAAGTAGACAATTTACTTTGTTTTAGAAAAAGATAATTATTTTTTAGTTTTCTCTTGTGAAATTTACACTTTCTTTTATATATATGGGTGCGATTGTTAACGCAACTAGCTTGGAATGGGAAGCGCGTTAGAAACGCTATGTGGACAAGCGTTTGGAGCAGGAAAATTGTCTATGCTTGGCGTTTACTTGCAGCGATCATGGGTCATCCTAAACGTGACCGCTCTTATCCTCACTCTTCTCTACATTTTCGCCGCCCCGATCCTCGCGTCCATTGGCCAAACGCCGGCGATTTCTAGCGCCGCCGGAATCTTTTCCATCTATATGATCCCACAAATCTTTGCTTACGCAATCAATTTCCCAACCGCTAAATTCCTCCAATCGCAAAGCAAAATAATGGTTATGGCTGCGATTTCGGCTGTTGCGCTTATTCTCCACGTACCATTTTCGTGGTTTGTCATAGGCAAACTCAAGTGGGGTATGGCAGGTCTAGCCACCGTGCTTAACGGCTCGTGGTGGTTCATTGTTGTGGCGCAAGTTATTTACATATTTAGTGGTACGTGCGGTGAGGCTTGGTCTGGTTTTTCTTGGGATGCCTTTCATAATTTGTGGAGTTTTGTTAGATTGTCTTTGGCTTCTGCTGTTATGCTCTGGTGAGTTATATTAAAACCCAATCATATTAGTTGATTTTAATTTTTAAAAATATATTATTATTATGTTGATTTTAATTGAATTGTTTTACGTTGGAAGTTTGGAAGTATGGTATTTTATGGCAGTCATATTATTTGCTGGGTACTTGAAGAATGCTGAAGTCTCTGTAGCCGCCCTCTCCATCTGGTAAATTCTTATTTTTTTTTTTTTTGTCGCGGTAAATTCTGATGAATTTTTTTTTACTTGTTTTTAGTAGGCATATTAAAATTAATGTTCAGGTTTTTAAAAAGTGATAATGATTTTGCATGTTGACAAAAGAAAAAGTTGTCATAATGTTTAATTTCTTCCCTTTTTAAAAGTGATCTTTCTTTTTTTCGTCACCAAAAGTTATCATAATCCTGCATGTTCACAGAAGAAAAAGTTATCACAATGTTTAGTTTCTTCCAAAAGGGAAAATCTCGTGTTTTTTTCTAACCTTGAAAATCTAGTAGTACTTTCGTGGTGCTCAATTATTAGTACTTTAAAATTTGAAAGAATAATTTTTTAAAAAAAACTTAGAAATTATAATTTTTTTTTTTTTTGAAATTATAAAATCTGACCGAAAGAATCTTGAAACAATTATACCGTTAAAATCTTTGGCGGAACAATAAATTTTGTTGAAATTTTGAATTTATTGAAATTTATTTTATTTTCATTTATAGTTATTCCAGTTAATTAAAATAAGATAAAAATTGTAATAAAATAAAATAAAAATATTACTGAGTTATTTTCTCTGTTTAATGTTCCTTTAGGGAAATGGCCTAAATGTTTCAAGGTTTTTAATGTCAATTTTCTATTTTTAATATTCTTTTGTGAAAATTTATGATTCTAAAGTTTTGAGGGGTATACTCAAAAATACCACAAAAACTAGGTATATTCAAAAATCTAAAAATGCCATACATTCCTAAAAGTTCCAAAAATACGACAAAGTTTTTCCAAAAATACAAAAAATGTTTTTGTTCCTAAAGTAACAGAAATGTAATATAACTTCAAAACTTCAAATTTAAATCCTAAACTTCTAAAATCAAACTCGCCCTATTCAAAACTAAACCCTAAATTCTAGTTAGTGAACCCAAACCCAAAAATTTAAATTATAAATCTTTATTTTCACTTTTTATTGTTGTAATATTTTTGGGAAAAAAAAATCTACGGTATTTTCAAAACTTTTGAGAGTGTGTGATATTTTGGAATTTGAATAACTTTTGGTGATACTTCAAAGAATTTTTCAAAGTTTAAAGTGCTAGTGATTAAGTATCCATGTTAAAATTTATAGGAAGTTATACTGTCAACATCAAAAATGAGATTTTCTAAAAGAAAAATCATATAATGTTCAACAGTGCGTGTATATATTTTCCAAGTTCTAAGACGAATTTTATAATTTTTATCTAATAAATCATTAATTTTTGTTATTATGTAGTGTAAAAATAATTTTTATTATAGTTTAGAACTTTTATGTAGTACAAATTTATAGTCTACCTTACTAATTAAGTTTATTTTCCCCAAAAGTATAAATAATAAATAATTTCATAAAATTTTATATAGTTTTTATATATTCCTCACAATTATAATTTCTTACTAATTAATAAATTTTAGTTTTTTTTTTATCAAAACGTTATAAAAATGTATTTTTTAAGAACTCATACCAAGATATACACATTATAAAAGCTATTAAGATCAAAAATAATATTCACAACTTTGTAAAAGCTGTGAAATTTCTAAATTTTCTCTATTATTAGGATTAGTACCATATTTTCCTATGCCTTATAAGCACAGTTATAATTGTCATAAAACATAGGAAAATATCCTAATCAATAAAAAAATGTGAGGATAACTATTTCATCATTGAGATGGAGAAGTATATGAACATGTTGGCATGATTTTAATAATTTTTTGGACTTGATTTTAATAAGTGTATGTACTTATAACAAGTGGGGCTTTTGAACTTGAAAATAAAAGGGCCTAAAAGGCTCTTGGCTTCTTTTGATTTCATGGTCAGCACAGCTATGATGTTCTGTTTCTTCCCTTTTTTTAAAAGTCTATCATAATCAAGATTCTCTACAAAAATTATAATTAATACATCGTGCATAAACGATGCAACTTATATATATGAAAGGATTGTTGTCTCTTTGTTGTGTGCTAAACTAATTAGTCTTCGCTCTCTTGGGCAGTGAAACAAATTAATTGTTTTCTGCAACATTTCATTTTATATGTTTTAGCATATAGACCGTCGAATCTTATGTTTACATCTGATGTCTACTTGTTCATCATGTGCATGGATATACATATGAATTTAAAACAAATATTGTATTAGTAGTAATACAAATATTCTCGTGGGATCTATGTCCCTAATTTTAATACGATTTTTATTTTATTTTTGTACAAATAATGCACAATGTAGCATGAATATTCTGGGATGGACCGCTATGATTGCAATTGGAATGAACACAGCCGTAAGGTAAAGCACGTGCAAAACTCAAAAACTTTTCTTCACTAATATTATTAATTAATTTGTATTAATTTTAAGTTTGTAAACACTTTGAAATGATTTTAAATTGGTTCAGTGTGAGAGTATCAAATGAATTAGGAGCAAAACATCCAAGAACTGCAAAGTTCTCACTACTAGTGGCAGTAATAACATCTACTATGATCGGATTAGTTGTATCGGCCATTCTACTAATCTTTAGAAATCAATATCCATCATTATTTGTGGTTGATGAAGAAGTTATTATTCTTGTTAAAGAACTTACACCAATACTTGCTCTCTCCATTGTCATCAACAATGTCCAACCCGTCCTATCAGGTAATCTATCTATACCTCCAAACCAAATATCTTCCAGTTACTTTAAAAAAAAAATTCTTCCAATTAAGTTTTTAATCGAATTTGGGCTTTTGAATCTTACATCATTGTTTCTACCTCCCATATGTATTATTTGAAATGTTTCAACTAGTTAGCAGGACCAATCTTGAGGTTGAAATCAAATAGAGTATCATGAGCTTGCGTTTTATTTTTTTATTTTAAACTTTTAATATAAAAACCAACCCATTTTTTTTGAAAAATTATACAAAACATCCTACTTTATTTTTTTTACATTACAGTTTTAAAAATCTCAGGACATATCAACCTAATTAGTCATGTTAGAATCTTTATAACTATGATGGCAACTAGGGGTTAAACGGATCCAGATATCTGAAATTTTTGAGATGTCCTGATCCAGACCTGGATCCGAGATATCCGAGGATATCGGATTCGGACACGAAGTCAACATTATAAAAACAAAACTGAATTTCTTAAAAATATATTACGTTTGAATTTATTTTTATAAAGAAATTAATTTTTACATATTTTAAAATAATGGAAATTTAAATAGCAAATGAGCAAGTGGCTTGATGGTAGTGATCTCTGCATCTATTGCATCAACTAGGGTTCGAACCATACCGCTCTCAGTTGGGAGAGAACTATTTTTTAAGTGTTTTTTAAAAAATAGCACTATATATTTAAAAAACATATAAAACTATCATAATACAATTTTAATATAAATATAAATATAAATATATATATATATATATATA
>OVBE01016587.1:0-10877 GCA_900406425.1 Iberis pinnata | reverse complement strand
ACGACCTACCAGATGTGCAAATCTGAAAAACTAACATCCTTAAAAGTAAAAGCAAGAGGCCGACATATCAGGCAGATCCTAATCCCAAGAAAACACGACAGGTACCCCAAAGCAACACAAGAGGTACAAGTCGAGTTGACCCCAATCNGAAAGCTGCCCAAAAGGAACAGCTAACCCCTCGGCGTCAAAGGAGTTGCAGGATGGGCCGCGGCATAGGCGTCCGAGCTCCCCGGAACAGGTTGGATCAAATTTGATCCATGTTCGTTGAATGCAGGTTGGAGCAGGAAGTCTTCAGGTACGATGTCTGTTATGTCAATAGCATCGTACTTTGCCTTAAACTCCACCACATCCGCCTCGAGCTTCACCATAATATTGGGTGGCACAGAACCACCCTCCTCGACTATAAGCCTCACACAATCCAAAGTCCCTTGAGCCTAGGCATACTCTAGGACAATGGGATCAGCCTTATCTCGGTCCTCCACATGTTTCCTCAGCTTCTCGAGTTTAGTTGCGCATTCAACCTGAGCCTCCCGCCGTGCTGACGCAGCCTCTGCAGCTCGGGAGACTCGAAGCCTTTTAGTCTCGACTGCATGCAACTTCTCAAGGGCACGGTAGGCTTCTCGCAGCTCGAGAAAGTTGTCACCTATTTGTTCTCGAATCACTTGCTCCTTTAGAAGTTCCACCACGGCAATAGCACATTTCTCGTTAAGCTCCTCTCTCAACGCGGCAAGATCGTTGGTGGCAGATGTCGCAGTGTCACACAACATTCTCTTCAGCGCAGCTACCTGCGCAGTCAGTTGATTGACGGCCTTGACCTGCTTGACTAACTTCAGTTGTTCGCTAGCAAGGCGCCACTTATACTTCTCCACCAGCTTCGATAACTTCTCCAGCTGGCCCTCGTCTCCGGCAACAGACCGAAGTTTATTTTCATAGAACGCGACGAGCTCGTTGGTCATCGCCAAGGTCTGCCATCAGTCGCATGACGAGTTAGAACTTGTAATATGACAGGAAACAGAATTAAAATCACAGGTGTACCTGGCAAGCTTTCCGAGACAGCATTTCATAAACTTCTGGAGCCAACATCCGATCTACAGTAGGAATGATCAGACCATTGGCCCCTAGACGATTCACCAGGCCGGCACACGCTTGTTTTTCCTGAACAAACGGTGTGCCCCTATGTGCAAACGAGAAATCTCAGCTTCCTGTTGCATTGTTCTGCCTCTCAGTTTGGGAGCTTCCTCCCTCAGCAGCTTAACGATCAGTAGTTTCTTCTTCTTCTTCTCCCTCGTCAACTTGTTCCTCATCATCACCACCACCTGCAACATCCTCATCATCACCACCTGCTCCAAGAAGGTTTCGGAGCTCTTGAGCAAACAACGCCAAGCTAGTATCCAGGGAATCCACAGATGCGGTCATTTCTCCCAATATCTGGGAGGTAGTCAGGGTCTCAGCAAGAGGAGCAGGAATCGTAACCGACAAATCGGCGGTAGGCACATCTCCAGGGGGAGTGACTAACTGCTCTTCTGCAGTTTCTTCTGTTTTCTGGTGTTCCCCAGTAGGAACACCGGCATCCGTTGTTTGCCCCCCAGCAGGGACTTCTCTTCTTGAACCTTGTTCCTTAGTAGGAACAGCAGTTGGATTCGGCTCTTCAGCATCCTCGACCACGACCACCTCGTCTCGAGAATTCTGGTCCCAAGCGGACCGACGCCTTTTCCGGCATGCTAAAGGAGGGCAGGAATCTTCGCTACCAGTATAAGCATATGTTTGATCATGCCTCCTCTTCGAGCTTGAGGCAGACTACTCAAGGGTCGATCTGTAATCGGTGATTGGAGGTGGACGGCCCATTTTCTTCTTCTTAACAGGGCAAGAATTGAGGTCCCAACTAGCTGTACAAGGAGTTAAAACTGCAGTTAGACACGTTGACGAGCTGTAAGACTGCAAGTTACCATATACCCTTACGGGCGTTGATAAACGGGATGCTTTCTTCAATGCGACAACGGTCGAATTGTTTGATGTGGACAACTCCTGCTTCAAGCAACTTTTTGGAGTCCACAATAAAAATTGCCAGGATGCGGGCTGATTTTGCAATGCAAATCTACAATAAACAAGCAGAGCTGAGTTAGGAACAATTTGAATTTGACTATGCATATATTTCAGCTCGGCGGTCCTACGTGGTATCTACCAAAGATCCCGGCCCATTTTCTTCTCAGGATCCTCCCTACATCTCCCATGGACTCTGGAACGACCTTCAGGAAGAAATACTTTGTTTTCCAGGCGTGGATCTTATCCCCCGTACCGACAATTATCAATTTATACAGCTGCTTGAAGTTAATGTAGACAAAGCCGGTGTTTATTCTTGTCCCCTTTAGAACAATTGGATTGATTGACGACATGTTCTCCAGGTACCTAACGCCGAGCTCGACTTGGAATTTCTGGGCATGAGCTAGTAGGGCAATCATTTGTCTGATTGAGGGAGCAGACAGCTGCGAAATCGCAATCTTCCGTCTAGCAAAGTATGATATCAGCAACTTCGGCATAGGCAACCAGAGATGACATTTCCTAAACAGGGACTCGTATAAACACACATAACTTTGGGGGCAATCCCAAGGTCTTTGATGAGGTTTGGGGATTATGATTGGAATCTCGTTTAAGCAGGTGAAGTCGTCGACAAGCTCTTGAAGTGACTTCACGTCATATTTCTTAGGTGCGAGAACCGTCACGTCGTCATCCGGAGCAGCCCAATTTCCTTAGGGAACTCGTTCATCAAGATCTACCTCTACCTCGTTGACGCGCAGGTCGTCGCGAGAAGCAGAGGATTCAACGAGGTTAGCACGAGATGAAGACATAATTATCGAGCTATTTACGTTAACCGCCGAGCTGAGATTCTAGAGAGAGAAAGAAGAGAGAAGAGAAAGCAATTTTTTACCTGCAAAAGGGAATTCTGAAACTATGAAGTCTAGATATGAAGTGGCGAGGGGGTATTTATACCTTGAAGAAATGGCGGTTACTGAGGCGCGTGATAATTGCGCGTGGAAAACTTAAAGGGCGCGACTCTTTAGCTTCCCCTTACAGAAACGATTCGATAAAGCCTATGAAGACGATTCGATAAAGCCTATGAAGCATTTAATGCACTTTAGCCGAAATGAACTTTATTCAGAAGATCATTCGCCGATTTACGGTCCCATCGCTGACCTGGGGGGGGACTAACTGTTGATACCAGGTGTAGCACCTACCCTAAAAGCCCATTTTGACTCATCGCCCAGTTGGATGCCGACATGATGAGGAAAAAAGGGCCCAGGAAGACAAGATCTAGATGGACCGACCTGACGAGCTGGGCCGTCCAGCTCGTGACCCATCAGGGTTAATTTATGTAATTAGGGTTTTGAGCATATATTTTCACTATAAATATTCATGTAATTATTCCTTAAAGATATATGAAATTCTTCTGAGCTTTTACCCACATAATCTAAGACCTAAACCTAATTGTTAAGTCTTGATTCAACAATAAACTAACATCACATTATCAAAATCCTATTCTTTCTTTTACATTAGAGACAGAGCCTACCTCTTTCAAGCAAGCAATGAAGTCTGAAAAATGGCAGCAAGCTTCTAATCTGGAGTTACAGGCTCTTGAGTCTAAAGGTACATGGGATGTGGTTAGTCTTCCTCCTGGTAAGCATGTAATAGGTTGTAAATGGGTTTTTAAAATCAAATATAATGTTGATGGGTCAGTTGAAAGGTATAAAGCTCGTTTGGTTGCAAAAGGTTATACTCAACAAGAGGGTGTTGATTATATAGATACTTTTTCCCCTGTTGCAAAATTGAGTTATGTTAAATTGTTGTTGAGTTTAGCTTCTATTCATGGATGGTTTTTAACTCAAATGGATGTAACTAATGTTTTCCTTAATGGTGTTTTAGATAAAGAAATCTATATGACATTACCACAAGGCTACACTCCTTCTGCAGGTTGCACATTACCAATTAATCCAGTTTGTAAGTTGAAGAAAAGCTTATATGGTCTCAAACAAGCATCTAGACAATGGTATCATCGCTTGTCTTCTGTTTTAATAGGAGCATGTTATCAACAATGTGCATCAGATACTACTTTGTTTGCTAAAATAAATTCTACAACTTTTATAGCTATACTTATATATGTAGATGACATTATGATTGCATCTAATTATGAATCAGAAATTCAGGTTTTTAAGTCTTTGATTAATGCATAATTTCAGGTTAAAGATCTTGGTCCAATACGTTTCTTTCTTAGCCTAGAGGTTGCTAGATCTTCTAAAGGCATTTCGGTTTGTCAAAGAAAATATGCTCTGTCTTTGTTGAATGATACTGATTTACTAGGTTGTAAGCCAGCATATGTGCCCATGGATCCAACTTTAAGGTTAACAAAGGATCAAGGAACATTGCTGGATAATCCATTATCTTATAGAGCTTTAATTGGCATATTACTTTACCTTACAATCACTAGACCTGATATTACTTATGCAGTTCACAATCTAAGTCAGTTTGTATCAGCTCCTACTGATATTCATCTAGCTGCAGCTCATAGAGTCTTAAGATATATAAAATCAAATCCTAGTCAAGGTTTGTTTTATTCATCTAATTCTAAAGTATGTTTAAATGGCTTTGCTGATGCAGATTGGGCAACTTGTAAAGATACAAGGAAATCTGTTTCAGGCCAGTGTGTTTTCTTAGGAGATTCTCTTATTTCATGGAAATCGAAGAAGCAACAACAAGTCAGCCGTAGCAGCACAGAAGCTGAATAAAGAAGCTTGTTTCAGATTACATGTGAATTGATATGGCTTCAACAATTGTTAACCTTTTTGCAGGTCAAAACAGTGGCTGCAACTAAGCTTTTATGTGATAGCAAATCAGCAATACAATTGGCAACAAATCCAGTCTTATGTGAGAGAACTAAGCATGTGAAAGTGGATTGTCACACCATTAGAGACCACATCAAGTCTTGTTTTTTGAAGACAATTCATGTTTCTTCATCAGATCAAATTGTTGATATTTTCACCAAAGCACTTCATCCTGGACCATTCAATTATTTGCTTCAAAAGATGTCTTTGTCAAGTCTTTATAAGGATAAAGAGGCTAAGAAGATAAAGACTTGAGGGAGGGAGGGAGGGTATTAGGATATAAATATCCTTCTGGTTATTTCTGGTTTAGTTAAATTAGTTAATTGGGTTAGTTAGTTAGTTAATTAGAGCGTTAAAATTAGTTAGGTGAAGTTAATTAATATCAATTAGTATAAAAACAGATTTTGTACAATTGTTTTCTTAACACAAGTTAATACAATTTTTTTCTTTCTACTTCTTCTTCTCCGATATTGAATCAATCCACTTTCTTCTTCATTTTTGTTGATTAATCAACTCTCAATAAATTTTTATTCTATTAATCAACTCTAAATATTTTTCTTACATTGAGTACATAAAAAAATATATTCGTGTGTAGCTGTAAAAAACCTAGTAAGAGTAATAAGACTTGTATAAATAATTTTAAATAAATAAATTATATCAAATTCTTTAGTTTTATGATATGCATAGATCTTGAAAAATAAAAAATCTTAATTGCGAAGAATCATTTTTAGGATTACTAAACATATGGTCATCATGTGATGATGTGAAACCTAAAAATAAAATTAAATATGTAAATGTTGTGTAATGTTTTTGTCTCTCTTTTCGGCTTATGATCAATCTTAATAAGCCAAAACCCAAATTAATGTAGGCCAAGTGAGATTTACTGACCCAAATCCATCCAGTCAAACCAAATTGGCTACTCTAATTAGGTCTGGACACAGAGTGGATCACTTGTAAAAATTTAATATATGTTATTTGTTTTGTTTTTAACAGAAATCTAATTTAATGATTTGTTTTGCTCATGAAAAACATGAATATCCGAATCTACAAATATCCTATAATTTTACAGATATTTGCTGATCGATATCCAGTTTTCTATACAAATAAACTTTATTTATGTTAAACTTATCCAGTATAGTAAATAATTAAATTCATTTAACTTTTAGATAAATATTAAATAAAGTGTCAAAAGTTAAACGCGCATATTGGAAAACGACTATTTCATTTTATGTAAATAGTAAAGGACATCGAAGAAAATCTCTTCTTCCACTTTACGGTAAACCATATTTTCATTTCTACATTTGTATGTATTAGTTCGTATGAACTTTTACAGCTATCATTTCCATTTTTGTTATTCTTTTTAAGTTTTCTATTTATTGTGTATGTGAAAAACATATAAATCTATATGATGTAATATGTATATATGTAGTATATATGTATTATACAGAGCAAATCGGATATCCGGTCTTTTGAAATTCAGAATTTGTTATTTGCTTTGTTTTATACGGATAATTAATTTTAGTATTTGTTTTGCTTTGAATAGCTATGAATATTCAGACTTTTCGGTTCGGATCAAAACAAATATTGAATCGGATTGGATATGAAAAATAATTTGCCCATCCGTTACTCTAATACTCTAATAAGAACAAAATGAAAATAAAGAAGAAAAGTATATTTTGTCATAATGAAAAAGGAATAAATCATATTATGTCGATGTCTAGCTATCCTTAATGAAGGTGTTTTGCAAAATAGTATTTGTAAAACTAGTCTTACAGGATCATGTCTTTAGTTTCATAGTTAAACCAATGCAGCAAAAACAAATGAAAAGTACTTTCACTAAATAAAGCTAAGCAAAAGGAACAAATCAAACATATACTTATAAAATATTAAGTAGTACAATTTTTTACAGACACAGATGGATGTCTATAAGTACGATTTTACTTTAATACAAAATCAAGAAAGATCTTCCTTCGGATATTCTGACTAAGAATTATCAAAACATATGCTACTTTATTTTGTAAAACAAACAAACAGAAAGCTAAAATAATATAAAAGCACAAAGTCCTACTGCAAACCGTCGCATGAGCACAACCGCGTTCACTGTGGTCGAGAAAATCAAACTATTTGGATTCTCCTATGGTCCTAAGCTCGATGCCACAATGCCATGCAACAAGATTTTTATGGGTTAAATCTTCAAACAACGGCAGAAAGCGATGAAGCATTGCTTTGTCTCGGCGTCTTTGGCCCGATCAATATCGGAGATGCGATAGTGCATGTGAAAGACAGCGGATCTGGCACTTCATATATTAAGGATAGCAGATTTGGCACGATCAGACTAAATCATCACTGCGAAGAAGCTTTTTTTTTTGTCTCCCATCGCTACGGCTACGAAACTTCTTAGTTTTTTCTTCTCAGCGGTTTTTCTTCTTCTGCCTGTGGCTTCGGGTTAGCCGTCAACTATTTCTAAAGCGTCGACCGGAAACTCGACCTTGCCGCACCAGCCGTCGAAAAATCTACAATTCTGGTTGCGGCATCTCCAAAAAGATACCCAAGGAGATTAGGGTTTTTAAGCTTGACCGGTTTTAACTTTGTATTTTTAGTGAATTCGAACTAGTTTAATTAACCGAAATTTCTTATTTTTGATTAGCTACTACTATATTGGCCTTAGTTCAATTTATGATGTAATGGGTCTACTATGGAATATTCATATATTTTTAATTGAAAAACTTTTTAAAAATAATAAATAATACTCTCTCTATCCTAATTATATAATGTTAAAAGTTTTTCACACAAAAACATAATTATTATTACTCATTAATAAAATATTTTCTTAAATGAACAATTTTCTATGATCTTAAGCCAATAATATTTTAATAAATTCACAAATTTTCATGTTTTGAAATTGGTAATTTGCCATTACAACTACATTTAAATATGGGAAAATCGCTATTTAGAAACAATGTTTTTTTTCTAAAATATCCTATATTTGTTTATATATATTGTTCTTATACTTCACTTATAAACAAATTTAGTTTTAAAAATTATTTTATATTAGTTTTATATAGATTTTTCTTATGAGTACTTCACTTATAAACAAATTTAGTTTTAAAAATTATTTATAATTTAATGGTTGATTGCACATCTGCCGACACCAACTAGTTCCCTTGAAGTGTCCAATCTTATGCTGCGTTTCAAGAAACTGCTCATTTTCAGTCATAATAGTATTTTTAATATATTTTTTACTTTCTATTTTTGTCATATTCTATTTTTGGTTAAATATGATAAACATAGTTGTTGCTGTTTAACTACTACAGTTATTATTATATATATTTATTTTGGTTCCCAATGCTAATTATAGAATCTTTGAAAGACAAAAAAAAGTTAGATAATCGACACTTCTTGAAAAGTTTGATGCCTTATGCAAGTCTGAAATTGCTCACTTGTTTCAGATAGATTCTCACGAATTTTAATACTATTTTTTAATTAAACTTACAATACACATGAGTACATGACTAAAGCTTACATCACACATGACCCATCACCATCACATTTAATTTGTGGATATTAAGGAAGACCAATCGAACTAGAACTCTTGTTACAAACAATAATTAATACAAAAGAAAAAACTCCCTGCATAGTACAATGTTTATAAATTTCAAACTAATTACATTGAGATACACAACAAAAACACAATGGACCTCGTAACAATGAGATACACAAACAAATTCAACATTTATACAGTATGATTATTTAGTGTTGTGATTGAAAAACGATTTTTGTTTTGGTGTTGGAGATAGTATCACCAGTGAAAGATTTTATGGTCTAAGCAACTGTTTTTTTTTAAAATGTAGGTTGATTATTAAATTGTAGAGGGGAAAAAATTTTATGTAAGCTAGAAATAAAAGTATCACCAGTGAAAGATTTTATGGTCTACAGAACCATGAGCCAAGGGGGAGTATAGCTAAGTATTTTGTTGTTGTTTGGTGTTCAAAAGAACATAGTTTATACAACGAGTATGTTAGGGTCATAACCTAGGTTTATGGTGTGAATTCGTATGCGAATTTATGTTAGAAATAAAGAGAGAAATCATTTGAGATAAATACCCTGCATTTTTAAAAAAAAATTATTGATCAAAGAGTTAGATTTTACAGTAAGCTAAAGCTTTTTATATATAGCCCCAAAATCCGATCTCATTAGAAAAAATTATAATAAATTCATTTTCCTAAAATAGATCATATTGTAACACGTCACTTCCTTAACCAATTTTATTAGATCCGTTAATATTATTTTATGTCGCATTTTAACAGTTTGACGTTGGAGTTGGAGATGGAATAAACACATTTTGTCACAATTGGCCAAAAACAAAGTCAAACAGTTGAAGATCCATATCTATACGATTTGGAGCTCAGCCGAATTGATAAAGTAACCAACCATGCAAGTAATCGTTTAAAAATAACTTAAATAATGGATCTCGCATAAAAAGAACATATGAGCATTCTCAAAAATACCATAAAAATTATGTATATTATAAAAAATATCACACACTCCTAAAATTTTCAAAAATACCATAATAATATTTTTATTCTGAAAATACCACAAATTTAAAATAGTTTTAAAACTTCAAATTTAAACCCTAAACCTCAAAAACCAAATTCACCCCCTTCAAAACTAAACTTAAACTATAATTATTGAACCCAAACCCAAAAATTTAAATTCTAAACCNTTTTTTTTTTTTTTTTTTTGAGGTATATATGGAAAAAAACAATTTAATGGTATTTTGGAACTTTTGGGACTGTGAGGTATTTTTTGAATTTGAATATCTTTTAATGGTATTTCAAGGAATTTCTCAAAAAGATACATGTTTATAATTTTTTTACTTAGACCTCTAAGTTTCTACAATTCGAGTTAACTCGTTTTATTATTATTTTAACTTAATTGACTTGTTTTTTCTTCTCTTTTTAAACCTTCAATTCTAATAAAATATTTTGTTTCAAAGCAATCTATAAATCAGACCGAACTAGTTGATCTAAGCATGATTTTGATTCAACATCGAGTGTGTGCTTTTGCTCAATACACCAAGTAAATATTTTTCTAAATTGTTGTGCGACTTGTTATTCCATAATTTAATTCTTATAAGTTTCACACTTTTCAAAAAGTAATCAATTTTTAAAAGGAAAATTCTCAAAAATACCATTAAAAATTAGTTTTATTCTAAAAATACTATCAGAAACTAGGTTTATTTTAAAAGTTCCAAAAATATCACATATTTTTCCAAATATACCACAAAAATGTTTTTTTACTCATTAAAACCAATGTACAAAGAGTCACGAGAAACATGAAAGAAAAAAAACTTTAGTAGAAACTTAATTACGAAAGACGAGCTTCTTCTTGAATGCGTGAATGAAGCCAGGCAGGTCCTCCTAAAGATAGATATGATTGGAAAAAACCAAGTCTTGAAACACTTTTAGCAATGTCAATGGCGATGCGGTTGGATAAAGGAGAAGCCGAGAAGAAAGAGCATGACAAAAAGGAAGCAGCGACGGAAGAGATTTTCTGAAGTAAACTCTTATACCTCAGCCAAAGAGATGGTTGAATAATTGCGTCGATTACATTGCCATAATCTGACCAGACTTCAATAGCGCTCAAATGAAGATCAAGCATGCTTGTAAGAGCCCAAAGAATGCAATGAAGTTCTGCCTCAAACCTGTTGATTGATGGAAGAAGAGTATCCCTTGCATGGTACGAAACATCTCCTGCAGAGTTACGTACTTGATAAACAGAGAATTTGCTAATCTANATGTCTAGCAAATACTTAAGTTTAATTATGTCATTAAAGTACTTAAGATATCATCCAATTCAGGTAAAGTTCAACTCATTAATCCTATGTGAATCATGATTAGTCTATGCCATTAAGATTATTGGTTTAAACATGCACAATCTAAAAACTCAAATAAAAGTCAACAGTTCAAAAGTCAACAATAATTAGAAAAAGTCAACAGAAAT
>OVBE01016586.1:0-10877 GCA_900406425.1 Iberis pinnata | reverse complement strand
CTTCTAGAATTCTTATTTCCTTTTCCTTTTAAGCTTTCTTTAAGCTTAAGTCATCAGGTTTTGCATCCCATCTGTCTCTGACCCGTTTGCCACTACCGGAGAAACCTTCAGCTTCAACAACAATCGCCTGCAACAACGACACAATCATGGACAACCTTAAACTTCAGTTGCGATTTAACTATTCTATCGAAACATAATTTGGAAAATTTAGAGGAGAAACGTTAGAAAAGTTTGGTTATTTGGTGAATCAACGCTAAAGAACTTTAGGAGGAACCCTATTTTTTTCGCGTGTTTTTTTTTATCACTCACATGTTATTTGCAATTAAAGGGTTAAATTTTAATTTGAACCATGATTGGTTTAGCTTATATCAGGAATTTGGTTTTTAATTAACCCAAAAAAAAATTTTTAATCGCGATTTTTAAAAAGTTAAACGTAATTTTTGTTTTTTAATTGCATAAGGGTAAAACGATGAGATCAAATAGATGGAGAAGCCTAGTAAAGAGTTGTGTTAGTTCCGGGGGATTTTAATGAGTTACAAACTTCATAGGGAAATAATATGAATGTACAAAGTTTGGGGGATTTGTAAAGTCAACCCTACGTTATATCATATTCACCTCAAATCATTTTCATAACCAAAAAAAAATTATCCGTACAAAAAAATCATACGTGAGATGGACATTTTAGCAATAGCCTTGTCTCTAATCTTACTACATTTTCTCTTCTTATTTTTCACCGTCGGAAAAGCTTATTCGGGAGATGAAATTAGAGCCAAGATTCCACCGGGTCCTCCAAGATTACCTCTACTTGGTAACATACTTCAAATCGGTGAAAAGCCACACCGTTCACTTGAACATAGTGGTTGTATCTTCACCAGAAGCAGCAAAAGAAGTGCTTATAACACATGACCATATCTTGTCTTATCGAATCTCCACTGATCCGGTTCGAGCCACTGGTCACTATAAGCATTCCTTTCTTTGGCTACCTCCATGTGCTCGTTGGATGTAAATAAATTGATAGTTTAACTTAATAGATATTTTAGTTTTAATATGAAAAATTGTAAAACGAGTTTGGCTTTTTGAATTAGTTTTGGTTTGGTTAGTTTCATATTAAAGAAGATCAAGAAATTTTATTAAATACCACAAAATTTAGCTTTGAAAGGGTAAAAATATCATATGCTTTCAATTGTTCCAATTTTATTTATATTAAAATGTTAAATATTGCAAAGATACAACAAACATAAAAGTGAATATTAAAGATTTTAAAATTTAAATATATGGATATGTGTTCACTAATTTGAGTTTGAAATTTAGTTTTGAAAAGGTAAAAATTTAGTATTGGCCCGGTTTAGGGTTTAGGTTTAAAGTTTTTAAGATATTTTAAATTTGTGGTATCTTTAGAATAATTTAGAGTGACGGATTTTTTGGAATCAAAACTAAAAAGTATTATTTTTGAGAATTTTCTAAAAGATAATAGTAATTCAAATATTATGAGAGATTTATTTTAAAATACCATTATAATATATTTTTTATTTAAAAGTACCAATAATCATATTGTTATTTCTTCTAAAATATGGTTTAGAACATTCTCCATGGTATTTTTTTTTTTATAAAATCTCCATGGCATTTCTCTATTTTTACACAGGTTTAAAACTCACTTTCGTTCCAATGTATTGCTCAAAAATGAAATAAGTAATTGTAAAAAATAGAATGATGAACAAAATTATCTCATTTCGAAAGTAATCCTAACCATTATTCCATTTTGGAGCGGAGTGAGAATTCAATGTGGTAAGATTTTACTCCAAACTTTTTTTTGAAGTAGAGATAAAGCGGATTTGGAGATATCCTTAGAAATAAATCTTTTTTTAAAAGTCTATTTTTAGGCTTAGTATTTATTTCTAAAGATTTATGGATTAACTTTTTAAAAAATTTGACTTAGTTTTGAAGTTTTAAAGATTTTTTTATGATTTTGTTAGGTTTCTACGAAAGATAATAACAAACCAATTATTCACAACGCAACGTTTAGAAGCAACCAAAGACTCAAGAATGAGCAAGGTCCAAGAACTTATAAGTTTTGTTAACAAATGCAGCAAAAGAAATGAAGTTGTGAACATCGCTCGTGCATCATTCATCACATCACTCAACATAATCTCGAACTCTTTGTTTTCAACGAACCTCGCAAGCTTTGAAGACTCTTCAGAGAACTCTCATGAATTTCACGATGCAGTGATTCGGATGATGGAGATTGCTGGGAAAGCAACCATTGCTGATTTTTACCCGTTTCTTGGGTTTCTTGATCTTCAAAGAACTAGAAAAGAAGCTAGGTTTTGAATGAACAAATTGTTTGTGGTTTTCCAAAGATTCATTGATACAAAGATAACAAGATTATCAAGAAATAGTTTTACAAACAACAAAAAAGACATGTTAGATTCTCTTTTGGATATTGCTCAAGAAAAGGAGTCAGACCTAGATGATAATGACATCAAACATTTGCTTCTAGTAAGTTTTCTTTCTTACATTTATTATCGTGGATAATTCGGACGAGTCCGATAAATATCATGGGTATACAAAGTATTAATTAAGCATCTTAAAAATGCTAAAACAGCTATATTCTCTTTTCAAGCGATTTCGAATGCGATTTCACTCAGACACCGTAAATCGGCCGTCGGTCCCTGGTCTCCGACACCGATCAACACCAATGACCAAGCATAAAATTCACCCTAAAGGTTTGTCTGCCTCTACCAAGGCACGAACCTCCTCTTCCTCTTCTTTTTTCTTGAGATTCTCCTTGAAAATCTTCTGCTCAATTTGTAATCGATCAAGAAGCTTCTTCATCCAACCTTCACGATACTAGATCTCCGATTATACCGGTTATCCCTCTCAATAATGCTACAAATTTGGGTGCAGGGAAACCTAATCCCGAAAATCAGCCTCCATGCTCAACATTATCTCTAACAGTAGATCTTCATGCCACCTCCAATATAACAAACTCACAGTCTCAGTCTTCTCCAGGTTCCAACTTCTCTCCTTCGTGGTGCGATTTGGTCCCAGTAGGCCACAAAATGGAGAAGAAAGGGGAAGCTTTCATCCTACCTTCATGGGAGTTATGTGCAACAATTCTAGATACAACGATTCTAAACAACCAGCATAAATGGAAGGATTTCATCCTTTCCCAGTTCCATGGAAAAGCCTCATCTCCAGGAGCCCTTCTTGCAATATCGAATGGTATATGGAACAATCGCCTCCAGGACATCACAATCTCGAAGCTCGCAGTGAGATCTTTCTTAATCAAGATCCCTAACTCAGCCACAAGAAATAGAGTTTTAACTAAGGGAATATGGAATATTGAAGGTCAATCGATGTTTGTAGCGAAGTGGGAACCGGGTCTAAAATTGCAGATCCCGATTCTTATTCATTCTCCAATTTGGCTTCAACTCAGAGGTGTTCCATCTCAATTATTCTTCCACGAAGGCTTGGACCATGTGGCTGGTCTTGCTGGCCATCCAAAGTTTTTCCATCTTGGAACTACAAACCTAACAAACCTCGAAGTGACAAAAGTTTACATAATGGTTGACATAAGAAAACATATTCCCGAAGCAATCAATGTGCAATTCCAATAAGGAAATATTACTCGTGTGTTCGTTTCATACCCCTGTCTTCCGCCAACCTGCTCGTTCTGCAATAAAGTCAGTCATTCAATCAAACGATATCCCGTTGCTACTATTACTTGCTTACATTTTCACTCTTCGAGTCACACTTCAGACCGATGCCCTCGAATTAGGATCGCATCTAACTTCTTTGAAACCATTCAAAAATTTCGTAAAGCATCCAATCTGCAACACCGAGAGGTTCAAAAGAAAGAACTAAAAATATTTATGTCAAAAAGGTGAGCTGAGACAACCAACCTCCTCCATCACCAGAAGATCGACCTAAATCAAATCACTATAAACCCTCCATCTAAATTTTCTATCCTGGAAATTATCTTACGATGTGGATCACCCAGAAACTTTGGAATATGAATCTTTTATTGCTGCCTCATCTGGAAGTTCGACAGATGAGGATCCCAAAACAATTCAGATCATGAGTTTATCCCAGTTCGCTCTAAGCATAAGAAAAAGATAGATAAGAAAGCATATCTCAGGGGCAAAGGCCATCTTCTCAACTTTTGATGTATATAGCAAAATCATTTTGTTGGAACGTACGAGGAATAAATAGTCGAAGTAAACGCAAACACTACAAATTTTGACTAAATAATAACAGAACCTCTTTTGGTGATTTTATCGAAACTCGGATTAGAGTTCACAATCTCGATAGTGCACTAAAATCATCTTTTTGGATTGAAATTTTGTTGGCAATTACTAGTTTGCGGAGCTTGGTAGACTGTGGATCCTTTAGAAGGAAGGTGTTTTCTTGGAATTTTTCTCCAAATCGGCACAAATGATCTCATGTCTTGTTAGAATCCCTAAAAGAATCATAAGGTGGTGGTCTCCTTTGTTTATGCTTTCAATACTCAAAAATAAAGAATTTGGTACAGTCTCTATCCCTGGATTATAATAGGTGATTTAAACCAATCCCTGGATCCCCAAGACCAATTTGGAAATCATTCGCGTGTTACTACGGGCATGGAAAACTTTAAGGATGCTTGACAGAAGCAAATCTTTTTGATCTCCCATTTCGAGGGCATTAATTTACCTGGTGGAATAACCAGAGCTCAAATTCGATTGTTAAAAAGATTGGCAGGTCATGGGTAAACGATGAATGGACAATATTTTTCCCTTCTTCATTCGCTTAGTTCGAAGACCCGATGATATTTGATCATACCCCAGTCTGTCTTCACCTTGGAATTCCTTTCTCTACAAGGAAAATACAGTTTATCTTTCATCCCTTATTGCACGTCACCCTGACTTTTTGACTAATGTTAATCAAGCCTAGACCCCTATGGTAATATCGGGTACAATAATGTTTAGGATCTCCTTGAAGATTAAAATCCTAAAGCCCCTACTCAAATCAATTCATAGGGACAATTTTTCCAATCTAGAAAAAAGAGTCAAAGAAGCAACAGAACTCCTCCAATTTGTCAAGAAAGATTTTTGACATCTCCCTCGATTTCTTTAGCTTTCCAAGAAAGAGAAGCATTCAAGAAATAGTCAACATTAGTAGAAACTGAGGAGAAGTTCCTATGTAAAAAGTCTCGAGTGCAATGGCTAAATGTGGCGACCAAAATTCAGTTTTTTCACATACAAATGGTTGCGCGCATATCATATAATCAAATTCATTACTTTATAACCGAGGATGGGAACAAATTAGATACTCCCTGTGAAATTGAATATGCAATTGTATCATACAAAAAATTTCTTCTTGAGTGCAATGGCTAAAATGTGGCGACCAAAATTCAACCTTTTTCTACAGACAAATGGTTGCGCGCAAATCATCTAATCAAATCTATTACCTTATAACCCAGGATGGGAACAAAATAGATACTCCCCTTGAAATTGAATCTGCAATTGTATCATAATCGAGATTCTTCAAGATGTTGACTTCCCTCTAATTTTTATCACATGGATCAAAGAATGCTTAACTTCAACATTTTTCTCAATCAAGATCAATGGTGACTTATGTGGGTACTTCTGAGGCACCAATGGTTTGTGACAATGGGTTATACTATCACGGTATCTCTTTATCTTAGCAATGTATGTTCTTAGCTCAACTATAGAAAAGATTTTTGTTTTGGTGTTATAGGCTATTACCCGAAAGGGAAATCTCCTAAGGTCACCCATCTCTCGTTCGCAGACGTCATTTTCATCTTCTTTGATGGGAAAAAGAAATCACTACAAGGGATTATGCGTTCTCTCTCCCTCTTCAAGGAATTGTCAGGTTTGGAGATAAATGTAGATAAATTTGGTTTATATATTGCAGGTGTTTCGCCATCGAAGAAAGAGCAGTAAAGCTCCCCGTGAATAAACCTCTGTGATTTTTCAATCAAATACTTGGGGATGCCATTGATGCACCAGAAGTGGAGATGATCTGAATATAGCTTGTTAACTGACGCATTCAGCTCTCGTTTATCACAATAGACTATCAGGTTTCTAACATTTGCAGGGCGGATTCAGCTTATTTAATTAGTCATATACAACACAATCAACTTATGAATGTCGTCTTTCCTATTTCCAAAAGCTTGCTTAAAGGAGATCCAAAAATTTTGTAACATATTTTTATGGTCTGGGAATGTAACAAAAAAGGGTTGTATTAAAGTCACTTGGGATGATGTGTGTTACACTAAATCAGAAGGAGGTCTTGGCCTCAAAGATTTTGCAACTTGGAATAAGGAAATTGCCTTTAAATTCATCTGGTTAATCTTCTTTGAAAAAGACTCTCTTTGGGTTGCTTGGTAAAGGAAACAGAGACTTAAAAACAAAAATTTTCCGGGACATTAAAACTAAACCTACTGACTCCTAGATATGAGATTCAATCATATCCATTTGTCCGCTTGCACGATGGTTTTTATGGTGCCACATCAAAGATTGCAACTCTGCCACTTTCTGGTTCAATAAATGGTTATCTTTAGGCCCGTATTAATGGTAAGAAGATCCCGATTTTGGAACTCTAATCTACCTCATTTCAGAGATCCGAACTTGCGTCAGCTGAAAGTGGCTATCCGGGCTACTTCGCAGCTATCCGAAACAGCCAGAGCGGACTGCTGGAATTGGTCCCTTGATTGCTCTAAAGAGGCTTCCTTCTCAACAAGTCACACATGAGATTCTATAAGAAAGAACATGCAGCCGGTTACTTGTTCTAAAAGTATTTGGTTAAAAGGACATGTGCCCAAATTAACATTCCATTTTTAGTGTGCAACTCTTAACAGGATGCCTGTTAACCAAAGACAAGCCCAATAGAGAAATTCTATATCTAGTACTGGTATTATGTGCTTTGATTATGATGAATCTTGAAAACATTAACTGCTTCACTGTACTTTTGCACAAACTAGGATAACATCCTGCTTTGTTTCACAAGTGGAGATCGCTTCTAGCATGGCTAAGCTTGGATTCGCCATCTATCTCATTGGCTCTTAAAAGATTAGTCAGTTAAGTCACTGTCTATGCCCTTTGGAGGAAAAGGAACTCATTATCCACAACAGAAAAGTATCCACCATCTCAGCCATCTTCGCCCAAATAGATAGACTCACCCGAGACACTATTTTGGCAAAGAAAGATAGGAAGTCTTTCAAGGATCTCCTCCAACGATGGTTTACTCATTAGTCTACCTAAAGCTCTTGCTTGTTGTTCCAACATTGTACTCCATCCGTCTTTTTATTTTTTTAGGCCTATGTAGTTAAAATCTCCTCCGTAAAACACTCCTTATTATATTAAATTAACAAATTTATAAAAAAAATAATTAATCGGCATATTATGCTACATATACGAGATTCCTGGTTATTTCTGGTGATAACAAATATTAAATGATCTGAATAAAATTGGCATAAGTATGTCATGGACCAAAGACTTTTGAAGTATGTTCAATATAAGTTTAGTTGCGTTCCTGAGGAAAGGTACAATCTATTTAGGAAAAAAATCGTTTTTATTTAGACTTATTAGTGGGATAGGTTTTGATTATTATATAAGTTGATTTATGGAATTATAATTTTTTAACACATCTATTAAGCGTAGTGTACTTTGCCTCAATTGTTTCTCTTTTCGTTTAACACGTGTGATAGGATTTGTTTTTAGCGAGGACAAATACGAGTTCAAGTACTATGGAATGGGCTATAGCTGAGATAATTCGAAACCCTAATATATTAGAGAAAGCTAAAAAAGAGATAAGACAAGTGATAGGAGAAAAAGACACCGTTCAAGAATTGGATATTTTGAAACTACATTATTTACAAGCTATTGTGAAAGAAACTCTTCGTATACATCCTTCTGTTCCTTTTCTTGTACCTAGAAAATATGAGTTTGAAGATGTCCGATTTTTAGGGTTTCTAATTCCTAAGAATACTCAGTATGTAATCGTTACTTGTTAAGTTTTCAATACTTAAACTAGTTTCATATTAGTATAATAAGTGTTTGATTTCGAGTTCAAATCTACTTAGAAAGAGATCAATTTATATGTTCTCATTTGCAATCTACATAAGAGTAGTCATGATATTTTAAAGATTGAAATTTTAAACAAAAGATATAAATCGAATTAGCATAAATTTTCAAAAAATTGGTTGTTATCTTAACTGAAATATTAAAATGTAAAATTACCGCAAACTTGTATTTGATCTGATTGGTTTAAAAACCAGTTTTAAATCCATATAAATATAAGAGTCTCAACATTAAAAATTGCAGTTATTGAAAACAAATTATTCTTAAGTATGTTTTGTAAATTTTTCGAATTAATATGATGTTTTAGGTTGATAGAGTTTTTTAACCGCAAAGTTTTGGACAGAAATTGATGCATCTATATACACTAGGATCATATGAGATAATTTAATTTTTTCACAAAGTAGCCTCAAACCCGGATAATATTTTTTTATAAGAAATCATACTGTTATTTGAGCAAAAGCCAAGTTATACATACATTCTTTCACAAACCTTACCAATTCATAAAAATTAGATATAGGCATACAATATTAACTAACTAAAAATAAATTTCAATTTTAGTATAGTTATTAAAATAAAACACGAAGTAACTAAACGGAATAAGATAAATTTTGCGGAAAAATGATTGTGGTCAAGTAATTAAAGGTCTACTTTCACACTTTTTCGTTGGAGTTTGATTTCACGTAATTGTAAAGCTCCACATTAAAAAATTAGTATAGATTAGATCTTATCTATTCAACTATGATAAATAAAGTGGAGTTTGTTTAGTATTATTTATTTGGCTTTGAAACAGATTCTTGTGAACATTTGGGCAATAGGACAAGATCCGAACGTGTGGGAGAATCCAACACAGTTTGAGCCAGAGAGGTTTTTGCAAAGAGAAATCGATGTGAAAGGTAAAAATTTTTAGTTGATCCCATTTGGAGCTGGATGAAGGTTTTGTCTAGGTTTTCCACTAGCATTTAGGACAATGCATCTAGTTCTTGCTTCTCTTCTTTATGGTTTTGACTGGAAGTATCAAAACGGCGACGTTCTTGAAAATGTTGATATGAGTGAGACCTTTGGTCTTATATTGCACAGAATCAAGCCACTATGTGTCTTTCCTATTAAGAAGCGAGTATGATATCATCATTGCTTGTGTATTTTTATTCGGTTTGGTGTAAAATTTTGTGGTTATTAAATATATCAAACAAATATCAATTTATTTTTTTACTACTGATTAAGTTTAAGTTGAACATTATAGAAAAATATTAACCATGTGGTATCCTATTTAAACTGAAAACAATTCAGTTTATCGAAAAAGTTAGATTGATTTAATTCAAAATAATTTATATATTTGAGTTGTAACGAGATTAACGATTAGACAAATCATTTTAAGTTGATCTTATTTGGAGTTGGACGAAGGATTTTTCCAGGTTTGCCACAAGCGTTTAGGATAGTGCATCTAGTTCTTGCCCCTCTTCTCTATGGTTTTGACTAGAAGTATCAAAACGACGACGTTCTTGAAAATGTTGATATGAGTGATAAGAGAAATTTTTTACCAATCCCCTTACTAATCGTTTGTAGAATAGAAAGGGTTTAAATCGAATCCATGGGGACTAAAGTTGCAACACTAAAGATATGAGAACCAAATTAATCTAGAGCCAATGATTTTTATGAATATTAAATATTAATTACAAAATGCAAAAGAAACAAGAAACAAAGAAACAAATAAGATAAAAGCATTGGATCATGGATCTTACTTTCAAGAAATATGATTAATAATCAACCAACAATGAAAAAATCAATCAATGTTAATCATTGGTCTAAGATTCCGTTAATTAGACTAATCCACTCTCATGGCACTAATCCTTTCCTAATCATGCAACTACACAATCAAGAAGCCTTAAGTTCTAATCCATGGTTAACCACTAAACTAACTAACTAACACAAATCTCTTTGGTTAAGCCTCATTTAGTATTCAAAAGTTGGTTCCAGCATTTCATCAAACACCTTTCGGACACAAACCATCCTATAATCTAGTGATCAAGTCAAATCTAGCATTAAGATCACCTAATGAATGAAGATCAAGCATTAACAACCATAAATCATCATCAATCAACCTCAATCCATATCCTATCTAGCCTAGATCCAATAACCAAAACCTAGTCCTAAAATGCAAGAACACAAATGAGAAGAAAGATACATATATTAAATGTAGATAAAGTTCCTCCAAGATCAAAGGAGATCTCTTTGATCTTGGAGAACAAACAATAAGGAAAACTTAAAAGAGACTAGAGAAGAAGAAGAATCACTAAAAATGAATCAAAGATAAGATTGAAAGTTTTTAAGTTCCAAGATGCCTTACAAATTAGGTTTAAAACATATATATAGTCCTCTTAAAAGTGTATTGGATTAGCCCAAAACACATGGGTTAACCCACTTGAAAATGGGTCAAGACTTGAAAAAGTGTTGAAAATGTTGACNAAACCGATACTTAGTCTCTGGTTTTTTTATTTTAGTGTACCGGTTTGCACAAACCGGTACACTAAACCGGTATGGGCTTTTGTTGAAATCTGCTTGATACACCTTCAATGCAAGGTCCATAACTCTCTCACCTTTGAAGCTATAATGACATGCAATATGTCTTTGGAAAGCTGATTCAAATGGCTACAACTTTGATGAAGGGGTATTCTCCTAATTCGTAGTGGAACGCTGTGTAAAATATGAATCTTTGGGGCAGACAATTTGGAGCTTCGAATATAGCGGACCACAGCTTTGCCGGCTCATATCTTGCAATTCTCTGGGGCGTTTAGGGTG
>OVBE01016585.1:0-10879 GCA_900406425.1 Iberis pinnata | reverse complement strand
CCGGTTCGCGGTTGAAACCGGTTCGACCCCCGGTCCGGTCCGGTTTTGAAAACATTGGATCAAACCCATGAACTCCAGTTAATTTATAAAACCACAAATCCAACTATGTTGTATTCTTTTATTGGTACTTTTAGCTTTACTATTAGCTTGAATCAATATCTTCACACTCGACCCGAATCCACAATTAGACCATTACAACTGGCGACCCGACAACCAATGGGTTAAAGTACTACTTTTATTTGTATATATAATTGACTAACCTATTTGGTTTGTGAATTAATATATTGTGATGAAGGTTTCACTGCCTCTTGGAAAAAGACATAGATAGGTTAAAATGATATTTATTTGTAGGAATAAGGACAAAAATCCCTTCTAAATATTATTAAAAGAATCAATGACAAAGACAATTAAGAAGTAAAATTCTAACAAGGATCAAGTGACATATTGATTGTGTCACCGTTATTGTCTTGTTACTAGATCAAAATTCGAAACTGACCACTCGCATAACGAATAGAGTTTGAGTTACTATTTACTAGACCAACCCGTGGTGGCCCAAAAATTAATATGATAAAAAAAAGTAAAATTCTTTGAAAAAATAGTCTCAACTAAGTCCTCTGAAAAGCAAGAACTAATTAAGCGTAAACTACCTTACTCGCCTCTATAAAAATATGCACAAAGTTGACTATCCAGTCTCTTGTTAAAAAAAACCATGGCACAATCGTATCCGGAAAGCCGAAGGATGTGATGCGCTTATTCGTCTGACTAGAAACTCCACCACACACTTCAAACCAATCTCAATTATTATACTATGAGTTACTTTAGATTTTTAATAACCATTTCTCGTTTGATTTTTTTCCTCATCATATTTTTATTTGTTTTAAAGTTCGAACCTAAATCTTTATAATTTGTAGGGTAAAAAAAATAAAAAATACCTGGGCTTCCCTAATTTGGGTTTAGAACTCTCTACTTCCAAAAGAGTCTTTCCTTTTGGTTTTTAGGGCATCTTCTTGGGTTATTTCCCCTATTGCACCGCTAATTTCCATCTTTTCCGGCATCTTTTTTCTCTTTCTTGCGACGGTCTTTGATCGGAGTTTGATTTTCGTTTCTTCCTTCTGCAATTTTCATCGTTTCTTCTGCTTCATGCTCTTATTCACCTCCTAAAGTCTTGTTTTTCTTAAGTTACAAATCATGTTACCATCTTCTATCTTCAGTGGAATGACAGAGGGCTTAGATAAAGCGCTTCTAGAGATGACTTTGGAAGAAGGTGAAGATCCGGTTCCACTCCCAGATTTACCGGATTTCTGGTCGAGTGAGCAAAACGAGATCAGTTTGTTGGGAAGAACACTCAACCCAGATTGTCAAAAGATGTTTGATCTCATTCTGGATATGCCCAGAAAATGGCAAATCTATGAAAGGGTTAGAGGTGTGGCTTTGACAAGGGACAGGTTTCAGTTCATATTCAAGAATCACCATGAGATGGAAGCTGTTATGTTGAAGGGCTTTCAAACCTTTAACCAATGGGGTATTGTTATGGAGCGCTGGTCAGAACATCCACCTGCCGATTACTTACAATTTGCAGAAGTTTGGGTTCAAATAAGTAACATTCTTGTCAATCATTATACTGAAAAATCCCTAATTTGGTTAGGGGAGTTTTCTGGTCAAGTAATAGAAGTCTTGTTTGATCCTCATCGCCCTCAAGTACAAGATTTCATCAGAGCTAAGGTCTGAATCAACGTCAACAACCCCTTACGTCGGTTTAAAACAATCACATGCATTACCATCTGGGGAGGTCATAAAAGTGCTCTATGATTTCGAACGTATTCAAAACGGTGTTACTCTTGCCAACGTCTCACTCATACTCAAGAATCTTGCCCGGTTTTTATTGCCAAAGTTAAACCATCTATGGCAAAAGAAAGTCCTTCGACCCAATGTCAACCAGCTCCACCCTCTCCAATTCTGAAAGAGTCAGACCCTCTCTTTGGAGTCCTTCAAGATGACCAAGTTGGAACTAACCCGCTTTCGGGAAGATTGAGAATAGCGGAAGAAGTCCTGGAAGGTATGAGACAATATCTGATTTATGTCTCAGGGGCGGAGAGACTAATAAGGGAAGCAATAGTTAAGGCTTCCTTGGTTGAAATACAAGATGATCCCATTGCGCAGAAAACGATGCTTCGGTTAGAACTGGCTCCGGTTTTCTCTGCAAATTATAATAAAGGAAAAGGTTTGGTGTATGACTTCTCTCACCAACCTAATTTAGTTGATCCAAAACCTGTAAAGGAAAAGCTGCTTGCTTCTTCAATAAAAGCTGCTTCTGCCTTCCAAAGACTAGGACCTCAAATATCTCTTTGGTCACAGGATCAAAATCCTTATGATGTCTCTAATTCTACTCTGGGATTAGAACTCCCATCGGTTGCTAACACTATGGCTTACCAGCCTAGTTGATCCGAGGTTAAGCCAAAAGGTGGAAGGAAGTTCCAAAGACGCAGACCACCTAAACATATTAGACACCAGCTAGAAAAAGAATCTCTCAACAAAGATCAGGATGAAGATATGGAAGTCGAGGATAAAAAGATGGGCAAACGCAAGGCTCACTCAGGAGCTTTTGAGCAACCTGGTTCACGGAAACGTAACAAGTCTAGGATGGTCCCAAAAGTGGGATCATCCCCCTCATTATGAGTATCTTCAGTTGGAATTGTCAAGGATTGGGCAAACCCCAAGACTTGACAATTCCTCGGCTTAAGGAAATACGTCAAAAGTATTTCCCGGAGCTAACTTTTTTGATGGAAACTAAGCAAGCAAAGAACGTATTGGTAGATATCCAAGAGTGGCTCGGTTATTCGAGAGTTTTTACCGTAGAGCCTATTGGAAGGAGTGGTGGCTTAGCTCTTTTTTTGTGAAAGAAATGTAGTAGTGGAGGTTTTGCTTGCTAGTAAAAATATTTTGGACGTTCAAGTCCAGTTCGAAGCCTTTTCCTTTTTTCTCTCTTGTATATATGGTGATCCTTGTATAAAGTTTAGATATAAAGTTTGGGAACGTGTTTTACGTATTAATGCAAGCATAATTGGAAGTTGGGCTTTGATAGGAGATTTTAATGATATCCTTCATGCTGGTGAAAAAGTTGGTGGGCCACATAGATCGGAATCGGATTGCAAAGTTTTGTTGACATGATCTCAGGATGTAAAATGCAAGAATTAAATGGTCAAGGTAATAACTTAACTTGGGCAGGAATAAGGTACAAACAGTGGATTCAAATCAGGTTAGATCGATGTTTTGCTAATGAGAAATGGCGCGTACAATTCCCTATAGCCAATCAATTATTCATGGAAAAACAAGGTTCTGATCACCGACCGGTGTTGGTTTCTCTGATATCAGCCCAAGACTATCCTCGCGGCCAATTTTGTTTTGATAGAAAATTCATCTATGATGAGGATTCAAACCAAATTATCAGAAACTCTTGGTTGTCTCAACCTAGGAATTCCCATTGGATGGTCTCGGATCAAATTGGCAATTGTAGGAAAGCTCTAAGTCGAAGAAAGCGTGTAACCCAGTTTAATGCTTGTGACAAATTATCCTCTTTGCAGGCGGCTTTAGAGCAAGAAGAGTCTAAAGCTCCTCTAGATTTTGTTGTGGTATATTTTCTGAAAAGAGAATTAAGAGAAGCCTACAAACAAGAGGAGTTATATTGGCAACAAAAAGATCGAGAAACGTGGCTGACAAGCGGTGATTTAAATACAAAATTTTTTCATGGTGTTGTTAAGGCTAAGAGAGGACGAAATTACCTGGTTAAACTCATGGATGTTAATGGGCATATGCAACAAGGAGAAGCTTCAAAAGGTCAAGTGGCATTGGATTATTTTTCGGATCTATTTCAATCCACCAATCCAACAGATTTTTTCGGAATTTTTACCAATTTTTGAAGCAAGGTTTCGGAAGCTATGAATGTTAATCTGCTTAAACCGGTTAGTCTGGAAGAGGTTGCGGGGGCTGATTTTTCCATTAATCCATCAAGCGCCCCAGGAGCAGACGGAATAAATGCCCTTTTTTCCAGCATTATTGGGGGATTATAAAGGAATCAATCTTCTCTGAAATAACCAGCTTTTTTGAGACCGGTGTGTTTCCTCGGGATTGGAACTATACTCTAATATGCTTAATTCCGAAGAAGGAAAACCCAGAAAAAATGGGAAATTTAAGGCCAATAAGCCTTTGTTCCGTGCTTTACACGATCATTGCCAAAATCATGGTCCAAAGAATGAAGCCTCTGATGCCATCTCTCATTTTTCCGTCCCAATTTGCCTTTGTAGCTGAAAGATTAATCTCTGACAATATTTTGATAGCTCACGAGATTGTGCATAGCCTTCGAACTCACTCTCCATCAGCATCTTCCTTCATTGCAGTGAAGACGGATATGTCAAAAGCTTATGATAGAGTTAAATGGAATTATTTGTCGGCTCTTCTCCTAGCGTTGGGTTTTAGTATAAAGTGGATAAAATTGATCATGTTTTGTGTAACTTCTGTCACATACTCGGTTTTGATTAATAATCAACCGTTTGGGCTCCTTTCTCCTCAATGAGGCTTGCGCCAAGGGGATCCCCTATCCCCTTTCCTCTTTGTTTTATGTACCGAAGGCCTTTCCCATTTATTATCTCAAGCTGAAGCTCAAGGCGCCATGTCCGGATTGCAGTTCTCGCCTAATGGACCGTCAATTAGCCACCTCCTTTTCGTTGATGACAGCTTATTTGTATGTGGAGCCTCTGTTTATCAATGTCAGGTACTCAAATCGATCCTTCGTGTTTACGGGGAAGCTACAAGTCAAACCATCAACCTAGAAAAATCATCCATAACCTTTGGCTCAAAGATTGATGCGCACCTGAAGGAAAATATCAAAGACATCATGAACATCTCTAAGGAAGGAGGGGAAAGTACTTACCTAGGGCTTTCGGAGTGTTTCAGTGGTTCTAAGAAAGAGCTCATAAGCTACTTACATTCTCGGCTGAAATCAAGGCTTAATGGTTGGTTTGCTAAACAACTTTCGCAAGGGGGGAAGGAAATACTGATCAAATCCATTGCGCTTGCTATGCCTATCTATGCTATGTCGTGCTTCCAACAACCTAAGTCTACCTGTGCTTCTCTTTCTTTAGCAATGGCTGACTTTTGGTGGCAATCTATGGAAAATAAGCGGAAAATTCATTGGGTTAGTTGGTCGAAGCTTTGTTTGTCTAAGAAGGACGGTGGACTGGGTTTTAGGGACATTCAATGCTTTAATAGTGCCCTCCTTGCAAAACAAGCGTGGCGTCTTTTACAAGATCCGGACAGCTTATGTGCCCGCTTTCTACAGAGTCGATACCACCAAGGGTTGGACTTCCTTGAAGCTCCGCTTGGATCCCGTCCATCTTTTGGTTGGAGAAGTGTCATTCATGGGCGATCTTTACTTTCATGTGGCCTCCAACGATGTATAGGCAATGGAGAAGACATGAATATTTGGTTACACGCTTGGATTGGAACTCCGAGAAGAAGACTTCTCATCAAACCTTCTATCTTTGATTTGGATCAGAGAGTGGCATCACTTTTGAATCCAACCAGCAGAGACTGGGACAGAGATGTTGTTAGGGAACTCTTCTTTGACCAAGATGCTGTTGATATTCTAAAAATTAAGCCCTCATTGTCACATAAGGTTTTCTGGACCTGGAGTCAATCAAAATCTGGTGATTTCTTAGTTAATTCAGCGTATAATCTGTGCTTTAAAGTTCAAAATTTTCAGAATTAATCGGGGAAGCAGAGGCTTTACCATCATGTAATGCCTTAAAAGAAGATGTGTGGAAGATACAAACATCACTAAAAATTAAAAACTTTCTTTGGAAGTGTCTTAGTGGAGCTGTTTCGGTTATGACTAACCTACAACAAAGGGGTATGAAGGTGGACAATCGCTGTCAAATGTGTGGCTGTGAAGGTGAAACCATCAACCATGTTTTATTCTCTTGCCCTTCTTCTCGATTGATTTGGGCTTTATCAGGTTTTGTTCATCCCCCTAGAGGCTTTTCTGCATCTTCTCTTTATGAAAACCTTGGTTTTTTACTCCTCCTCCCGAAATCTTCCCCAGAATTTAAAGAAACTCTTTCTGGTTTCCCATGGCTCTTATGGAGACTCTGGAAAAACCGAAATAAATTTACTATCGAAGGGGCTACTTTTGTGGCTGATTTGGTCATTCCGAAAGTTATGGTGGATGTTAGAGATTGGTTTTTAGCTCAACAAGTGGATAGTGACAGAGCTAAAAGAGCTCAAGCTCCTGCCTTGGATAAAAGGCTAATATGGAAACCTCCAAAACCCCCTTGGGTCAAATGTAATGTGGGTTTTTCTTTCTTAAAAAATCAACCTTCTATAGGTGTTTCCTTTGTCGTTCGGAACAGCAGCGGTAAGGTCTTGATTCATGCTCGGCGTTCTTTTAATGAATCTATTTCTCACTTAGATGTGGCTGCATTGGCGCTATCATGGGCTGCGGAGAGTCTGTTATCTCTTAACTTCTCTCATGTAATCATAGCAATTGAGCATGCTTATTTAGTGAAAGCTATTAAGAGCCCGAGAAATAGGCCGGCATATCGACCCAAAATTGCAAGTGTGATGCCTTTGCTATATCCTTTTGTATGTTGGGATGTGATTTATGAACCAAGGTGTTGCAATAGAGGGGTTTTTCTCATTGCTCAAAGTGTCACTAAGGACAACCGTTGGTCTTCGTATGTTGCTGCGAGGCACCCAAATTGGCTGGACTTCATCTTTGAGAGTGAGAAACTCTTTTTCCCTATTTTGTAACTATGTTTTTAGGTCTCTTCAGAGTTGTAAAGAAAGTCATGTGGCTTATCTTTTGGCCTGCATCATTTTTTGGTTTGTACAAATGCTTTAACCTTTCGCTAAAATCATTCCAGTTGAAAAATAAAAATCTTTATAATTTGTAAAGAATTCTTATTTGGTTTTTTAAAAAAAAACTAAAATTCATATATATATATATATATATATATAAAATAAAATATTTAATTATGGATATGTGGTTAACACAAAAATTCAACGACCCGAAAGATCATCTGGTTTGATTTTGGGCCAGGTTTGAAAACATTGGCTTGGATTGTTTAAAAACAACTCAGATAAAAAATCGTGTTTCTTTTTTTCTTTCTTTTACCAATTTACTCTTCAAGGTGTATTGCGTTCTTTAGGAAATTATACATGCAATGGTATCTCTTATAAATTATAACAAATTTAAGTTTTTTTGGTTGAGAAAAATGATACTCAAATAACAATAAAGATAACCAGAGGCAAAGCTAAAAACATGTCTTACTATCACTTCCAAAATCGACACATACATTCAATACTACAGGGCTTTTCCAATTAGCTAGTTATAAAGAATACACACATTTTATACCTCTCATGTTCTTTGCTTCAATTGTATCATTCCCTCACGAGCTAGTGTCCCTTCAAGATCACCTATAATTCTAGATATTCTAACCTCAATCCCTCTCTGCACTTCCTGAAACAGACTTTTGATGCTTTCGGCAAAACGTTCTGGATCAAAGCTTCTACTCGAAGTGGAGTATTGAGTACTGTTTAAGCTTACTAGAACCTCAACAAAGGTACAAGTGATCTTAGATTGGATGTCAATTAGTTTCTGTCCTGTTGCCACTATGTATCTTTGCAATTGAAATGTCTCATCTAAGAAATGCTCTAGTGATGTCTTTGCCTCTCCATTTGCTTTGAATTTTCTACTAATCTTATCCACCTCATTCACATGCTATAAAGGTGTTACCAACAGAGTCAGATTATATGTCAGAGAGACAATTATAATGTAATTGATGTTAAATGATTGCTTACCATTCTTTTGCACAGATAATCAATCTTCTCTTGTAGTGAATGATACCTAGTTACTTGTTTATTGAGCAATGTGATGGGTAATAACAAAACTATTTTCCCGGTATGGCTGTCGCTATTTTCAATCTCTTGGCTGTTGATGTATCTATCAATTATCATCAACTGTTGCTTCAGTCTTTTGATTTTGAAAGAAACTCCAAGAGCATGAAGATCCATTCTCCAAGGTGGTTTTCCCGTGCTTGATGGCTCATTCTCTAGTAAAAAACTCTCCTTTTCAGATTCTTCTTCAGCATCAGATTGAGCTGCCTTCAAAGTTACATATGATTCCCTTCCTTTCTTGTTCGCATAAGCTTCTTTTGATCCAATTACTCTTTCTCGTTCTTCTGCTTTTTTTTTCTTTCTTCTACAACTCGTATTGTTCTTTTGAGACATCAAGCTTTTTATATGTGTCTTGAACTGCTGTTTCTTCAACTGTGACATTTCTTGGTTACAAGATCTCAACGGCTTTGGTTCTAACTCTGAGTTCATCAAATGCAGACACAAAGATTCAACCTTTTCATCTTTTAATTTCATATGCTCTGGAGAATCCTTCAAGGGCTTACCTAGTTCATTGAGATCACTAATAGAGTACGTATCCATGATTTCTGTGGCAACATATACATCTTTATTCAACTCCAGATGTTCAATGTGAGTATTGGAACATACACTGTTTGTTTTAGGCTTACTTGTGGCCTCAAAGGCAAACATGCTTCTTAATGACCGTCTCTCATGTTTTCTTGATTGTGAATTTGATCTACATTTCTTTGCTTCGTCTTCATTTTGCTTCTCAGTTATGTCTAGCTTAGACTTCGTCAACATCATTGCCAATATTCGATCTTTCTGTTCTACATCTCTTTCCATCTGAATGACTTGTAATGACAATTCTTCAAGTTCATGTCTTTTAGCATCGATTTGTTTATTTGCACGATTCAGTTCAGCCTCAAGTTGTCTCTGGCTAGAAGAAAGCTCAAGGAATGTCTTTTTTTGCTTCCATATCTCACAGGAATGTTCTTGCACTTCTTTCTCCTTTGCTTCTCTTAAATCTTCAACTTCTTTCTCTGCTTTAACCAGTTTTTCCTTTAACTCTTTGTATTTAAGCTTTGCCTCTTCCATTGCCTTATCTTGAGATTGCAATAAACCTTCCTTTTCTTTTAGTGTTTCTTGCAATTCTGATAAGCTTTCTCTCTTCTTCTTCTCCATATTCCTTAATTCCCTCAACAGAGCTTCAATTTGCAGCCTTAATTTGTACCTCTCTTTTAACCAATTCTGTTTTTGAGATGCGATTATACTAACTACCTTCTCGTTAGCTTTTGCATCTTCATTTCTTACTTTCTTTAGCTCTGTAATTTCACTATTAGCTTCCTCAAGTCTCTCAAGAATCTTACTCTTCTCATCATCAAAGATTCTTCTAATTAGCAAACCAAATAGCATAATTTTGTTCCTCATCTCACACTGTTTCTCATCTCCCATCTTTAGACCAACAACAAAACCAATCTATATAGAGATGACTAAACATGAATCTCAATATGCATTTTGCCAAAAGAAAAGCTCAGAGGAGAAGATGACCGAGATCTAACGAAAGATTTAAAAAAGGTTGAGTGAAACTGCAAAGTTGTTGTGTAGGAGTTACAATAAACTTTTTTATTCTCCAGATGCAATCAAAGAATCATACTTACAGATAGATAAAGCAAGAATTGTATGCTTCTCCTGATTTTCTGTTTACACAATCTGTCCCCACTTTCTCTAACTTTTTCATTCCAATCACTTGTTTTTAGGTACATCTCATTTTTGAAACCATCTTTTTTTATAGTTATTGGGAACAATATCAAACTAGATTCCTTCTTCTTTATCACCATTAATAATTCTCATCAGAATCCATCAAACAATCACTTAACTATCTATCTTTAACAAACTCAGAATCAGATTGCCACTAATGTAAAAGTTTAAAATCTAAACTTTGAGGTCAAATATAGCAGAACAATTGTTATTTTCTACAGGGACATAAATACTCTTGAGCAAGCAGTTATGATTTGATTGGATGGATGATTTAGAAAAAAAAAAAAAAAGATTGTGAACCACAAATGTTTAGTGGACCATGTAAATTCAATCATTCAATTTCACTATCAACATTAACACGTTAATTTTTGTTTTATCGAAAAGCCTTCTTTGATGCATTATTGCAAACAACTTGAGAACTATATCATTAATGGCTCAAGAAAGAAACCATCCATCACTTCGACTCTAAATTCTATAACTTTTTATCTCAATCACACAGTGGAAACTCAAAGAAATTTCCAATAACATGTTGAATCAATTTTTTATATCGGCATGTCTATAGAAGAAGAAGAAACACAATTAGTATAGGGATTGAAAAATCACAAGTACCTGTAAGCAAATTGTTGAATCAGAGAGGAAGGTTTGGTGAGGAAGAAAGTCATTCAATCAATACAAAGCTTTCCTCTCTTCGGATCTTTCTTCTACAACAAACTAATCAAACATTTGTTTTTGTTGAAATTTTGTAAAGATGGGAACTTTGTTTGATACAATTTAAAAAAAAAAAAAAAAAAAATTTGGTATTGAACGGGTAGTCTAATTAATACTTTTACAAGACTTATAGGAAAAAGTAGCTAAAAGGATTTTTTCCTCTATGTTTATGGAATTAAACTTTTGTTAAAAAGTTTATAAAATTAAACCTTTATTAAAATTTAAGAAGACTTCATATTCTAGAATAGATTTTCAAGAAAACTTCATCTTCCTAAAATCACAAATCGATTAACTCAAACATTAATTGCGTTTTTCTCCATAAAAATCACTAGAATCTAAGAGATCATCTCAAAAAACTACAATAAGAAAAAACATAACACTCCATAATATCGTTTATGTGATAGGTAAAAACGTAAGAGGAAGATTATGTGATAAGAAACTAAACTAATGAATCACGAGTTCAATAATATGCAATAAGGATTAAGAGAATAATAACCACTTTTAT
>OVBE01016584.1:0-10879 GCA_900406425.1 Iberis pinnata | reverse complement strand
TAAAACACCTTGTATTTATAGGCTAAAAAAGTAAAATAATAAATAAGGAAAACTTGAATAGTCTTGAGGGCTTGATTTGCAAAATTGGAAAACTTCAATCTTTACTCGGGTGATGTGCTCGATCCAGCAAGGGTTTGCTCGATCAAGCAACTTGCATTTTTGCTCGACACTTCTTCTTTTGCACGATCGATCTTCGTCTCCGTATTTTTCCAGGAACTTTTGCTCGTTCGAGCAACTGGGTTGCTCGATCGTGCATAATGTTGATCATCTGCTCGATCGTTCTCTATTGTGCTCGATCGAGCACTTATTCTGGCACTTCTGAAATCTTCTGAAAAACTTCTAAAATGCATCGTTTTCTCCGATTCGACCCGAACACCTAGAATACTGAAATTCTACCAAATATGCAATGAAAACACTCGGAATAATGCAGAATAGCAAACATAAATGCTCACTATTATGCATTAAAACCGAGTAATATCAGGTATCCATCACATCAATAACAAACAATCACAATTCAATCAAACCGAAGTCTATATGCAGTGCCGGTCCTTGGGAGAAGCCCAAGAAGCAGGTGCTTGCGGCCGTAATAAATATTAGATAATTTCGGCCACATTTTTCAATAGTTATGATGTATTCTATTAATATGAGCATGCTTCCTAACCTATAGTGTAAGGGGTTCGATTCCCCACAACCTGTTTTTTTCTGCTTCCTACCTCTCAAAGTCTAGGACCGGCCATGTCTATATGCAATGCTTCATCAAGCATAACAAAAGAAAATGATACTATATATCCACATATCCCTATCCTCACCTGAATTTGGCTGAAATGTGACTTAGAAAAATAAAGGTTGCGACTCGGCTCACAAGCGTAGATATGAAACTTGCAGAACAAGGAAATACTTAAAGAACATATTCTGTAAACTTGCAAATAAGAAAACATAATCTAAATCTTGTTGTCTAAGAAACTATAAACTAGACACTTAACTTGTAGCAGAAGAAAACCAGTTTAAACCTAATATGTTACTTGAACCAGAAGAATCCAAAACTATAATCAAAACTATGGCTTTCCAGAAACAAACTAAATCAAATGTCATAACATAACTTGTAGAATATGAAACAATCTAAGACTACCTTTATTCCTAATATAGAAGATCAAATCAACGACTCCTTCTCCCACGTCTCTTTCTCTCACGCCTACGATGCTATTTCTGATCACAGAACCGATGACGACGATGAAAAAAATAGTTAACAATGACAACGACACGAGCTGTAACAACAATGATGGTCACTTTAATTGATGATGGTGGTGATCGATTTGAATCTGCTTAAGAACTCTCTACCTCTCTCTTCTTTCTTTATGCGTCTCTATGAAGAAGACAATATAAACATGTATATATAAATGATGAGATGCATATGCAATTTAGAATTTAGGTTTGGCTCAACCCTTTCTTTTTTTAAAAAGATAGGTTTAAGTGGGTATAATTAAGATACGGGTTTTACAATTCTCCCCCTCTTAAAAAGAATTCGTCCTCTAATACAATTTTTCTTAACAAACTTTGATCACATAGAAGAATTATTCGATACTCCTTGAACATGAAACTTAACTTCAAAAGCTTTTTATTTGTACTGAAAATTAATCAAACGTCCATTACTCCTACTAGCTTACTAAAGCAAAGATTTAATCTAAAATCCAATAAAGTATAAATGAAAACCATATATACATATATAGGGTCTTCCAATAGTTTATTAACCATCTCTAAATCTTGTACAGTTTTACAAACTTTAGTTTGCATTGTGACCTCAATCACCCTGTTGATTAGCTGCAACAAATACAAGAAGCGTTGAAGCTTATCTTTTAGAAGGTGGCAAGATCCATTGGTTATGGTTCCCATGGTTTCCTCTTGAGTCTTGCATTTTTGTAATCCCATGCAAAATGACCTCGATGTCTACACTTACCACAATTATCACTTGATTTAGCGAAATTGATATGAGTATGACCTGACTTCCCACATTGGTAACACTTTCATGTGTTGGCCCAATAAACTCCTTCATGTCTCTTGCCGCATGTGTCACACACTGGCCGACTACCTTCGATTGTTCCATCATTACGATTACCCCAAACACGTTTATGGGACTCAACTCCTTTTGATGCTTTAGTATGAGTGCTCATGAAGTATTTAGTTTTCTCATCAAGTTCAATCTCCATCATGGTTGCCTTCTCAACAATCTCAACCATACTACCATATTCTCCAACTGAATATTGGTTAGGAATGTCAAGTCTTAGTCCTCTTAGAAACATGTGAATCGCTGCTTGTTCTCTTTGCTTTCTTGCTATAGATATCCTTAGACGATTGAATTGTCGCTCATACTCCTTCACTTCTGTTGTACCCTGACGAATCTCTAAGAATAAAACTTTCCATACTATCCGTCGCCTCCTGTGGAGATAACTTCTTTTTGAAATCTTCTATGAATCTTCATAGGAAAATTCCTTGTCTAAAAGTCCTACTTCACATTGTACCTTCCCACCCAATGTGAGCTTCTCCTCGCAAGTAATGAACTGCAAGCTCCTTTGAAACTCCACTGGACGACGAGTTTACTCAAAACTTTGCTATAACAGATTTTTTCATACCCATGTCTCTCGTGAGCCGAAAGGTCTCCTAGTATGATGGTGCATGAGCTAATTTTGGCATCCTAACTGATGGTGGTGGAGGCAGATGAGGTGCAAAAGCTTGCGGATCTTGTGGTGGTGGTGGTGGTGGAGCATTTACAGTTCGCTGCAAGATCATTTCCGCTCTCGTTGCAACATATGGTGGTGCAACTAATGGTGGTACAGGTGGTGCAACTGGTGGTGCTACACATGGTGCAACTGGTGGTGCTACACGTGGTGCACCTTGTGGCTGCAACTGTCCAACCGATGGTGCATTACCCACTGGATTCATCCTTAGGTTTGCAAGACGTCTTCCTCTCTTTGGTGGGATTCTGTCCAACTAACAATAATGTCAAGACCAACATAAGAACAAGAATACCTTATCCATTTTTTCCAACAACCTAAACGCAAGTCCCGCTACTTCATATTTTAGAAAAAAATCGAAATTTTATTCAAAACATTTTTCTTTAACAACTTAGCCTTCCGGGTCAGAAATAGTTTGGGTTTAACTTGGCTCTGATACCAATTTGAAAAACTCGTCTCTCGCATTTACGAGACAACATGTCACCCTTTTTACCATAAGATTTCTTCCTTTCTAAACTCATATTAAAACATAATTTTTTTATGAAAACTCATTAACATAAATTTTTAGAGAATTTATCTTTAAATATCTTTGAAATCAACTTAAATAAAACAAGTTTAAATGCGTAAAACTTCTGATTCTCGAATACCAATATAACACCATGAAGATAGAAATACTTGTGTAACTACAGAAGACTTGTAATCTAACATGAAAACAGGAGAAAACAAGGGCTGAGTGATTTATCACCTAGTGGGAAGATCATCTTTGCCCACTGGAACACATAACACTTTCTCATTTTATACAACAATCAACATCACACATAAACCTACTTACTACAAACAAATAACTTACAAAGATACATATTATAAATTTTATAACATTCAAATCATTCATTAGGTTCAATCATCCATGTGATAACTTATGGACCCCATCCCTGGAGGCCAGTCGTCGCTCATGCTTTCCCATTCCCGGCTCGTCGGCCCTGATTTATGGACTACACTTCACGTAAACGTCTTTCATTTAGCCCAACATACATTCATAATATCCTCTTGTATCACATAATGATCATAAAAAATATCATAAGGTTTTCATCATATTAATAACAAACAATCACAATTCAATCAAACCTAAGTCCATATGCAATGCTTCATCAAGCATAACAAAAAGAAAATAAAACTATATACCCACAGATCCCTATACTCACCTGGATTTGGTTGAAATATAACTTAGAAAAATAAAGGTTGCGACTCGGCTCACAAGCGACAATATGAAACTTGCAGAACAAGGAAACACTTAAGAACATATTTTGTAAACTTGCAGAACAAGAAAGAAAAATCTGAGTCCTACTGTTTGAGAAAAGAAAAACTAGACACCTTACTTGCAACAGAAGAAAACCAATTTAAACCTAATTTGTTACTTGAACTATAAGAAACCAAAATTATAATAAAAACTAAGACATGCCAGAAACAAACTAAATCAAATGCCATAACATAACTTGTAGAATAGGAAACGATCTAATACTACCTTTATTTCTAATAGAGAATATCAAATCAACGACTCTGTCTCACACGTCTCTTTCTCTCATGCCTATGATGCTCTTTTTTATCACAGAATCGATGACGATGATGAAAAAAATAGTTAATGATGACAACGACACAAACTGTAACGGCAATGATGGTGACTTTAATTGTTGATGGTAGTGATTGGTTTGAATCTGCTTGAAAACTCTCTTTTTCTCTTATTTATTTATGCGGTGTTGGTGTCAAAATCCCCTCAACAAGTTTTTTTCTATTTACGAAGAAAGAATTCTCAGTACATAGGAGATTTGTTTTTGGATGAAGGTTTAGCAAAAACCAATGTTAACCTCAGGAGGATTCATTAAAAGAGTATTCTGCCTGAGTATAGTCAAAGACTACATGAGCACTCAGTACACGGTATGACGCATGTATACTGAAAAGTAACCCGAGTGAGGGAGGAGCAAGTCGTAACGTCCCTAAGATTCCTGGAGAATATGCCAAAGTCTTAAGTCATGGAGTCCATGCGGAGCAGGAATTTTGGAACTGCAACCCGAGAGATCCGAAATCCGCACCAAGAATTCGAAGAAAGTGAAGCAATATAAATAGAGAGGAGGAGGATTCTTTTTCACTTTTTTATAGATAGTTTGTACACGAGCTCTAGCTTTAGAGCATTCATAAAAATTGATATAATATAATTCTTATGATCAATTAGATTTTTTGTTATATTGTTTCTCATATGACGAAATTCTTCGAATTCCTCATAAAATACTTTATAAATTTGTTTGTAAATTTTAACATCTACAAATTGGCACCCTCTATGAGGAACTTTAGATTTTATTATCCAAAATGGCATCACAACCAGATCCATGACCTTCATACTCGAAGAACAGCAGCTGCAACCAGAGGTATACCCCAACACGATCCAGAAACTCCGTTAGACCGTGAAATCCATGGTCGAGAGACTCGATACTCAAGACGCTATGAAAAATTCCCCCCCCCCCACGACCGGCTTAACAGGATGACAAAAAATCTGCAGATCAAGCCAAGACAATCATCCAACGCCTCAACCAAGCGATCTCAGCCTACTGCCGACCACTTTGTCCGGTGAGACGATGATTCCCCACCACTTGGGATCACTCCAGGAGACTATCAAACACTCTGACACCCAACTCAACCAAAACTAACGCCCAACACTCAGGTGTTACTGATATTCAACCTAACATCGATCCTTAGGAGGAATAACTACCTTGGGGAGTAAATAAAACTCAGTGGGACGTCGATCCATTAAAAAAGACCGCACATACCGTAAATCCTGAGGTCAACATCGGATAGATTGACTCAGTTGTCTTCGAGGAATACGAGGACTACCATCAGTTCACACACCGACTGATAAAACAATCTCAGCCTTCATGTCAAGAGGTCCAAGAGATGAAAAACTTTCTCGAATAAAACATTCGCCTAATGAACTATAAGGTCCACCAAGCAATCAACTCGCTACCTAAACTAGAGCGACTGATAGAAGAGACACTACGAAGTTCGTATGCCCCACATATCAAAAATACCAAAGTGAAAAACCTTTGGAAAATCATGATCCTTTTTTACGAAGAGAAAACATACCCTAACGCGTACATGACGGCCTTCTGCATAGCGTCCGGCCGAGCACAATCGAGGAGCACGAAAGAGACGTAGGTTACTGCCAACTCTTTAGGGAACATCTCTAAGGAACATGACTCGCTCGGTTCTCCAGGTTGCCGGAGGGATCGGTTTATAGCTTTAACCAAATGAGTCTAATGTTTCTCAAACATTACTCAATCTATATTGAAAGAGATATATCTTATGCAAACATGTGGAGCATGACCCAGGGATCTAACAAACCCCTCAGGAAATTCATTCACCGATTCAAAGAAGTTATATTCCGAGTAGTAGTCACAGATAGTGTCTCTATCGTTGCCTTGAAAAATGTCATCTGGGGCGAGTCCAAATTCAGAAAATATTTGATTCTAAACACCCCAAAAACCATTGAGGATTCTCTCCATAAAGGGAAGATCTTCGCGCTTATAGAAGAAGATCTAATCGAAATATGCAAAAAGGGTTGAGAGAAGCAGCCCGAACACTCATGGAACACTCAACACCTCAAGGAATTCCACCGCTGAAAAACATTTTACTGTTTTTTCTTACAATTTCAATAAAACATACTTGTAGCTTTAGTCATCGAACTATGACCGGTCTTGATCCCCACACTAGGGATACGTAGGCAACTCGTTTTATGAGTTCACCTTTTATAATAAATAAAATAGGGGAGATGAATCCACATTCTTTGTCTTGCCCTAGCATTCAGTTTTCGCTTATACATTTTTCTCAAAAAACGACGAAGACGAATCCAAATTCCTTTTTCTAGCAACAACCCACCTCGGATTTACCCAACACTCGACTCGAGAAACGAAGGGCACAAAACAACAACAATTGCCTCCCCGCGGAACCCATCAACACTTAGAAGCAACATGAGCTTTCCAAATCAATACCACAAGATCTATGGGCATATTTCACTTATGTATCTCGTTGTTAACACAAAAAACTTGGTTTCAAATAAAGGACTAACAAAATCCAATGAAGACCTCAAGAGGATTCATCAAGAGAATATTATGCCTCTGTATAGTCAAAGGACGCCTGAGAACTCGGTATCCAATATGTCGCAGTCGACCAAAAAACAGCTCAAGCTAGGGAAGATCAAGTTGTAACCTCCCCACGATTCCAGGGGAATATACTGAAGTCTCAAGTTGTGGAAGTTCAAACTGAACAAGAATTTCGAAGCCACTACCCGATATATCCGGAAACCTCAACAAGAACTCAAGAAAAAGAAGAAACTGACCCATACCTAACACTCACACATGAGGTAATAATTTTAAAACTAACATTACAACTCAATCCATAACAGAAAGCAATACAAATAACACACTGTTGACATGGCCACTCAAACAATACTTTACACACCCTCCAATGGGTAGTAGACTGAGCAACCCTCATCATTATATATAAGCGCGAAAGTTGAGTTATGCCGCATTATACAACAATATAAACTGATCATTTTCTCGCATTATACAACAATATACCAACTGAAATCATACCACAAACACTTCATGATGCTTACAACACCAATTGTGCACTAATCCATTATTGCAAATTGAACATCAAAACATGCCAATCTTATTATCAACGACAAGACAGCCAAATGGAACAACTAAATAAGCACAAAGACAGCCACAATATGACGCATGCAAACTAAGAAGGGACCCGAGCGAGGAAGGATTGTAACCGCCATAAGATTTTCGGAGAATATGACAAAGTCTCGAGTCATGGAGTCCAAGCGGAGCAAGAATTTCATAACTGCAACTCGAGAGATCCGAAAGCCGCAACATGAATTTTGAAGAAAGTGAAGCAATATAAATAGAGAGATGTCAAAGGGAGGAAAATTATTTTTTTATCTTTTTAGATATAATTTATACATAAACTCTAGCTTTAGAGCATTCATATAAATCGATATATATATATATATATATTACTTTTTATCAATTGGATTTTATGTTGTGTTTATTTTTTATCCGATAAAATTCTACGAATTCCTTATCAAATACTTTATACATTTGTTTGTGGATTGTAGCATCCACATGAGGCTCTACTGAGAAGACAATATAAGATGCATATGTGCTTTAAATTTTAGGTTTGGCTGAACTTTTTTAAAAGAAATGGGCTTAAGTGAGCTTAATTAAGATAGAGTTTCACAACTTGCCTATCATCTTTTATCTATAATGTATAACTCTTAGGTGCTAAGAAGATTCCACTTTTGACCTCGTCTTCTACTCAACAAAAAAAGAAAACCACAAATACGCTATATTAGCGTCATAGCGTGATATAATTCACCTGAATCATTGAAAATTTGGATGTTGATCGCAAAAAGTGTTTAAAAGAGTATAATATGAGTTGGACTCTTAAGACTTTTGGCGAGTAGAACATGATGGAGCCATGGGCCTGAGCACGTGCAATGATTCGAAACTGGCTAATGCTGACGTGTCAGCCAGCGTTACTATATAGGCAACTTGACGGATTCATTATAATCCAGTCCCGTTGACTAAGTCTTTTTTTGCAAGGTCATTTCCGTCATTTTACCTGAGTTCTAAAGTGTTTTGGTTTCTTAAATGCTTTGCATAGAATCTTGCCATAAAATTTAATATGGTATCAACTACCGCATTAAAAGTAACTACATGACATGTGATTTTCTTAATACATATCTTATCTGGTATTTTTTGGAATTACAAACATGATTTCTTTAATGTATACTAGACCAAAAATACTAATTTAATGTAGTACTTACAGCATATGCTCTAATAAATTCACAACTAAGCCGATATTAATTAATAGATAATCTGTAAAAATATATAGATTAAAAAACTATAAATATTTTTTTTATTTTATCATTAAACAATACAATTTGACAAATAATCAAAAACAATTTGACCAATCTAATAATCTCTTATAGAATATGAAAGGTTAGTATTGCTTTAATAACTATAAAATTTATTTTGAAAATATCTAATAAAATAAAACAATTTTTTTTTTTGCTAAAACATCTTACATAATGAAACAGAAAAAGTATTTAATACTTTCTCAATTCTTATTTATAAGAGTTTTTGTTAAAAATACATTTATTAAAAAAAAATATTGCTCATACATTAAATACATTTTAACCCATGAATAAAAAACTAGCATTTTTAATTAATTGTTAAGTATTTATTATATCAAAATTACATACAAACTAAAAAAAAACATCTTATTAAATAAAACAATTTTTTTTTGTTTGAACATCTTTATAAAAGAGAACACAGGAAGTATATTTATTTAAGAGTTTTTTTTTTTTGTACCATATTAGCCTAGCCATTTATACTATATACCATAAACTTGGTATTTTGTGACACATACCATAATGTGATGGTAGTGTGGCATAAAGAGAATTCCGAGATTGCCCTTGCGCTTGAGTGCACCGAGCCTTGTGTGTACAGTGAGCAATTAATGCTAATTAATTATGAGATGATGGTTTTTTTTGTACAAAAGGTAAAAAAGGGTAATCATAACCAAAATTTAATAAGAACATTAATATGCTTTAATGGAGCCATTTGTGTTCGTTGGAGAAGAAGAAGAAGCTGCGAAGATTTGTGTTGGTTGGTTGGTGAGTTTTAATTTCTAATAATGGTCCATTTTATATTTTTCTAAAACAATAACACCCATATGAGAATATGGGGTTGGGTGGACTAGATTTACTTTGATGATTTTAAATGACGTGGACAAAATATGGTAACATTTAATATGGATTGTATAGGTAGACCAAGATGGGGGAAACTGTGAAAATTATAACTGGTGACTGGGAGGTATTGGAATCAGGGAGCTGGCATTTTCGAGTAGCAAGGAACGTTTTTGCTAAGTGTATAAACCTGAGGGAGGATGAGTTGTACAGTGATTTTATAACAAAAGTAGCAAAAGCATTTGGGGTGATGTGTGAAGAAACGATCAGGCTAACATATTGGGAACAAGGGAGTGATACTGTTTTCACACAAACTAGGATGCCACCGGTGGAAGTGGATAGCGATTGCGGCCTGTTGAGCTTCAAAAAGGCAAGGGACGAAAGTTGTGGACTAAATATGTTCATGTCCATCCAATCTGAAAGACAGGTGGAACATTATGTACCAACAAAGATGTCAATGTGGACGAAAGAAAGATGTAAACTACTTGTGTGTACGAGGGACAAACAGGATATGTTGATAGAGTATGAGGACGATGATTTCCTAAACACAGTAGACAATCTTGAAAGTGTGTACCGGGGGGACTGTGCATTTGGGAAATTTGGGGTCAGAAGCGTGGAACAACTGGAAAGTGGTGGAAAGAAAAGGAAGAGTTGCGAAGATGACAGGAATGAAGGTGGAAAAAATGTGAGGATGAGTGGACTAGAAACATACGATAGTGGACTACAGGGTAACTCAAGTAGACAATATGAGCGAGAACATGGTGGACAATATTCGGCGTCTAATGGACAAGATAGTGTAGTTTCGGATGAATGTGGGGTGCAAATACGAGAGGATCGTGATATGCAACAAATGCAGGAAGATGGAGAACACCTTGGTCGTAGTGGACAAAGTGGGGACATCGATGGACAGGAGGTTGGTGGTAGTGGACTAAAACGACAGCGAGCTGGGAAGGAACATGTAAATGAGAGCGAGTATGGGGATGACTATAGTTATGAGACTTGTGATGAATATGATTTCGACAGAATGCGCGAGCTAATTGAAACCGAGTACCCTGAACAATGGGACCCGTATCTACCCGGTATGGGGGTACAAAGGGAGGATGGTATGAGTGATCGTAATAGGGAAGAGGTTGAGGGACAAGGAAGTGGACTAAGTGCAGGTAAAAGGGATGTAGGAGGACAAAATAAACAAGGAGTGGGGGGGGGAATGAACACCCGGGTGGACGAAACCGATGGACAACTAGTAGTATACGCAGGTGGACAACTTAGTGGTGAAACTGAAATAGACAGTCCACCTGAACAAGACGACGAGCCTTTCATGGACAACATCGGTATGACGCCA
>OVBE01016583.1:0-10880 GCA_900406425.1 Iberis pinnata | reverse complement strand
TCCCAAAATTCGATGAAAATTGAAAAACAAAAAAGCTATGTATCAAATACCTGAAATAACAACTTCTTCTGTTTTGTAGCATTACTGGATGATTTTGATATACACGTTTTTTTGTTTCAAGCACACTTAGATATCGACCATGGCGTCCGACTTTTAGGTTCCTTGGTCGCCCAGGTGGATTTTTTCCTTTTATTCCACGTGATTTCTTCTTCTTCTTCTTCTTCTTCTTCTTCTTCATACTTCTTCTTCAAGTATGGAGCATCCGTTTATTAGCTGACTTTCGCAAGTTCAAAATTTGATCTTTTTCTTTTCCTCCATTTTTTCGAGCAACTGAAAGGCAGCTTCATCTGCACATTGGGTCAGTTCTATATGTTCAGCAGCAACAGATGCAATCTCATGGAAAGTACGACATAAATGACTATATCACTTTCCGATTGATTGCTGAACTTTATCATTAGGTGTCACTGAATGATAACAAGATATGTTTCGCGCTTTAGCCTCTTTACTCCATCGATTCATAATGTAGGTACCTGGAATTCTTCTAACATCCTTCTTGGCCAACACTTTTAACGCATGATGACATAAGATTCTAGCAAAAGAAAACTTCATACAACTACAATGTATTGTTTCGTCTGCACCAACATAGTCAACCAAATGATTTCTCCCAACACCACGGAAAGATACATTATATTCCGCACTCACCACCTCAGAATTATTGACCCTTTTGGCAACAATCACCTATAGCTGTGTATTCCTTCTGGAACAAGGTAAAGACATATGGTGTATACACCTTCACTGCATGTTGTAGCATTTCTACAGGAGACGATAAGACCGGTGAGGTATGCATCATATCGAAGTCAACAGTTAATTCTTTAAATCGTCGATCATCCAACACTCTTTCATAGTGTTCAAAGAAGCGCAATAAGTTATAACCTCGCTTCAAGTATTTCTTCAAAATATTATTCATACTTTCACTATGTTGTGTGCTCATCATATCTGCTGTAAAAGTTTGGCGACCATATACCCTTGCCCATTTTTCTCTCAACTCAAACAAATCATGCAACCATTTATTCTTTGTCAATTCATGCTTCTCGAGCATTTCACTCTATGCCGATAACCACTCTACTTCATTTTCATGGTCGTATACACATTTTCCAAAGTCTGTGGCAAACTGATCTGGTCCATGAAATACACGACTCAACCTCTTTGCAGCATTTTGGTAAATATGCTAAACACATAACCTATGTTTGTTATAAGGAACACTTTCCCTATTGCATTTGCCATTGCTGCACATTGGTCTGTAAGAATTGTTTGCAGTTGTTTTCCAGACATTGCTCCAAGAAAAGTCTGAAAAAGCCACTCAAAAGACTATGGTTTCATATAAGAGAGCAGCACCAAACACGATAGTTTGCTTATGATGATTGACGCCGACAAATGGAGCAAATGGTCTATCGTATTCGTTGGTCTTGTAAGTTTTACCAAAGCAAACGACATCTCCAAAAAGATTGTAATCACTAATTGACCGATCATCAGCCCAAAAGATATTAGTGATCATATCGTCCTCATCAAGTTGCATTGAGTAAAAAAAGATGCATTATCCTCTTTCTTTTTCTGAAAGTACTCCAAAACAGCTCCAACATCTCCCTTTTCCATTGTTATCATTCGCTTACGGTATATGTAGTTTTTCAGGTCTTCCTGACAAATCAGCATCCTCAGCATGCTATTTTTGAGAGATATAAATTACTCGGTTACGCTTCAGCAAATGTTTCATAGGTGTCGTTACTAAATCATGGTTATGATTCGGCTCAAAAGTCACAATCTTATATCTTTCGTTACTCTGAAGATAGCAAGACATGCGAGCTTTACAACCACACCTTGTGATTGGTTGTGAATATGAAGTCTTGCCTTAGACTCCTGTCTAAACCCCTCTTTTGAGAATACATAAACCATCCTTATTAGCTTCTGGTTTCTTCTCGAAGTTCGTTGTTTCCTTACGTTGAAACCATGATTGCCTCCATACTTTCTATAAGCTTTATATGCAGACTCATCAGACTAAACTCCTTTCCAATACATATTTCATCGTTGGCTCTTGTGTCCTTTTTTCACCGAAATCACTGATTGCATCATCATCTTCATCGCTGAATGAAACATCTTCATCATTGAGTGTACTTTTTTCTTCGGCTGAAAACTCATCCGAATTTTGACTTAACAAACTGATTTCACCTGATACTTGCAAATTAGATTCATCTTGACTAGCGGGAACAATTTTTTGATCACTTGAGTGACTACTCTCCATTGTACCTATATAGATTAATATAAATACCATATCAAAAATTTCCCTAGAAAACATAGAACAATTAAACCTTATTTTAAAGAGGATAAGAAAGAGTAATGCCACAAACCTTACTTTAATAAAGATTCTAATTTATGTGTTTTGATGTTCATAATTTTTATTTATAGAGTTCAATTAAACGCTTTTTCTTTCTTTTTCTTTTTTATTCTTTTTTTACTGTTGGTTTTGTTTTTCATTTTTTTATAGCTATTTTCTTTTTTCTTTTTATATTTTAATGTTTCCTTTTTCTACTAATCCTAATCATCACTTTGATTAGTCTTAAATGGTGAGGTGAATTTAAGAGTTCACCATAGGGGTGAATCCAAGTTTTGTTCAAATATAAACTCAAAACTCCAATATATAAAACTTAAATCCCAAATTTAAATCAAAAACCTACACCCAATTATAAATCATAAACTTAAGCAAAAAAAAAAGTAAGAGTTGAGGAATCATGTGAAGGGTCAAGATGGAATTAAAAAAAGCAACAAAACCTATTGATGATGATTTGATTTTATAATTTGAGGTATGTAATGAGTTATGGTTATCATTTATGTTATTATTTGATTGTTCCAGTGAGATTCTTACGTTTGGTCCAGTGACGAAGGAGAGAGCTTCTGATGTGGTTCCTATAATTGCATGGTTCATAAATTCCTGTGATGTTGGCAAGATTAGTTTAGCAAGCGAAAAATGCAATCACTGACACTTGATATATTCTTTTTTATCCTTTCTATGTGTTCTCGTATTATTTTTTAATTTTTGTTTGTATCTCTTTGTAAGCTCCCATGCGAGGGGTAGGGTCACTGTTGACATTTGTTCGTAAACTTCAGGTCTCCACCAAACAATTGACTGCATTGCATCAAGATTTTCTTCAGTTATGCTTTCAAGCGAAATGGTATAAAGCTTCAGGTTTCCATTGTTAGTGATTATATCTTGGAGGTTGACCACCAAAGAGACTTTTTTTGTATTGCTACTATGGGTAAGTCAGCTTTTCTATACCAGCTCATTAATCCATTCATTTGAGTTTATTTCATATTATTTTTAGAATGTGTTCTTTGATTTCTGCAATTTTGACAGGGGAATGATATGTATTGGACTGAAAAAGATTTCAGAAAGCATTGGAGCTTTATTACAACGTCGAGCATTGTATTTATGTTTTCACATGCTTTCTAGCCATTAACGACTTTTGTTTAACTTTGGCAAAGTACTTGTATCATGGTGTGACTGCTCTTATGCATATTGTCAGTACCACAGCTCTGGAGATGTACAAAAATACATATTGGTTTCTCTCATTCATAATGAACAGGTACGACTATGTTATTAACTTTTTTTGTAGGACAATAATTTTGGATTCGTTAAGCAAGCAGTATCATCCTTTTACAAACGAAACATTTTGAAATTGATTCAAAAATACTTGACCCTTTAGCTCCAAAATATAGCCAACATGGTCCAACTTGCTAATGCTAAGGAGACATAAATGCATGTCCTTCAAATGTTATTGTAGTTCGTGTTTTGTGCAAGCGAGTTTTAGATGTTTTTATTTTCAAATTTGCAGATCCATAATAGACAAATACATGCTCTAATCAACCAAAAATACAGAATGGCCGGATACTCGGAGGATCCTGAACAATATAAAACCAGTGAGATAATTGAGAGCATGAATTTTGTTATCCAAAGGTATGCCCAACTACATACTATATACTATGTTCTTTGCCAATGAAAGGAACCTAGCAATTTCATATGTTCTGTGCCTAAGGACTATGCAATTAACTCTTGCATTACATTTGATAAGAAAATTAATTGTTTTGCCAAAAGTATACTAAAAGTATCAATAAAGCTCAGAATTTAAAATGACTTTCAAGACTATTAGGTTGTCGAAGAATCACTTAGCCATGGATGAGAGCTTATCATGTGACCCTTTATACTTGGGAAAGGTAACTTGATGCCATGAAACCAAATATACTGCTCTGTTCTCGAACATGAGTTTCTCATACTAAGCCATTGACTACATTTTATCATGTTAGAAGGGAAATACAAAGGTACGATCATTCATAAATTCTCACTGTAAACACCAAAAATGTTTTATAATTTGGCTCAAACATATCCGTAGTAGTGAATCCGGTGAAATGTTTATATGTTCAATTTCGTTGGTAAAACAAGTTCCATATTTCTGTTTTACAATATGGTCAAAAGAATTAAAGAAGATATTTTCTACATCAGAAGCATAATATATAAAATATATGGTTTAATTTATTTATTACCGATTGATTTTTAGTTCGAATCTTGCCTCAACTCGCCTATATTATTTATAATATAATAGATAATATCATGGAGTCTTCATGATATATTTTGAAGAATATGTAACTTTATTTTTTATTTATATAATTTAAATATACATAATCTCTTAATATAGTCATTATTATTCTTAATAAGAAAATCAATAGAAACAAGTTGAAAAAAATAGAAAAATAAAAATTGATGATATTAAAGAGGGAAAAGTTGTTGAAAATCTTTTTAAAAATAGATTATAGATTATGTGGGTATTTGTAATTTATTGTTGTAACCTTTAAACAATTTAAGTAAATGACATGATTTTCAAATAAAAAATAAAAAATTAATGGCATATCATATGACTAAGTACAAACAAAGTGCTTTCTAAAATATTTTCTTTAATATATATATAAATATAATACGTAAGTGTATTTTGTAAATGATAATATCTGTTTTGTTTGGAAATACTGAGTTATTGTTAATTTAATTTTGCTATGTATTTCTTTTTGTAAATGTATAAGAAGTTTTTAAAAAATTAGAAATGATTGTTTTTTGCACAAATTTGTAAATTATATGTAATTGAATTGGTTATCGTATGTTTTAAAACAAAATAATAATTTAAAAAATTTGAATACTATAACATAAATTTGATAAATAATACGCGCTAGAATAAGAATCTAGAGCTAATACAAATTGTGAATTGTAATGTTACAACAATGTAAATATTTTAAATTCAAACAACACCTAAAATTTTTACCAATAATCCCTACAAGAACATGTCCCACCCATAAACCGATGAAACCGGTTATTGTCTCTTACAATGATCTCTCTGTTAACACTTCCAGAGACAAACTTAAAGAAGCTGTGGCAATCTCCACAGATTCTAAGGTTCTTAGTGATCCTTATGGGGACTCCGTGTGGTAAAGCCACCAAGCCAAACGCTAATGCCAGTTTCTCACTATGGTGTGCGACTTCTGCTGCTTTCTCCTCTTCCTCCAGATCAAAAAGCGAGAGTTTATCGTCAGGCTTATACCCTGCAGCTTCCATTTCATTCCTTAGCTTGGTCAGAATTGTCTGAATCTCTTTGTTAAGTCTATGTGATCTGTCCTTGGCTTGAAAAGCATGGACTTGATTCTTCACTGTGATCCAACTGTACCCAGCTCCTTTCTTGATCCCTACGTCTTTCATTTCTTCTCTCACAGTGTTGGCTTCAGCCCACCTATCATTTATCAGTTATAATACAGTTAGATCAAAAGTAACCGAAGACAAAACAAATTGCTGGTCTCTCTATAGCTCAGTTACCTTCCAGCGGCTGCAAACGTATTGGAAAGCAAAACGTGATTGCCTGAATCTTTAGGATCAAGTTTGAAAAGGCTCTCAGCTGCTATTACTCCCAAATGTGGCTTACTATGCATCCTACAAGCATTCTGGAGAGCACCCCAAACCGAAATTGTCGGTTCAATTGGCATTTTCTTTATGAGTTCATAAGCTCTTTCGACCATCCCTGCTCGCCCTACCATGTCCACTACACATGAGTAATGCTCAGCCCCTGGCTCAATGCCATATCTACTCTTCATTGAATCAAATATCTTCATACCAATTTCCACTGCCCCTGCTCTACTACAAGCAGAAAGCAAGGAAACAAACGTCATATAGTTTGGAGTCGGACCGCATCCATGTGGTGCCATTTCTTCAAATAACGCTAATGCCTTATCAACCTGACCCTGATGAGCATATCCTCCGATTAATGAATTCAGAGTCACTAAGTTTTTTTCAGGCATCTCATCAAACGCTTGTTCTGAATCTTCTATGCATCCACATTTTCCATACATGTCAACAAGGGCACTTCCAACAAAGATAGTCCTTTCAACACAAGCCTTCACAGCATGAGCATGTATCGATCTTCCTAACTCAAGACCTGCCATACCAGCACAGGCACTCAAAGCACTTGAGATCATAAAATCAGAGATTTCAATAATTTCCTTTCTTGAACGTAGATATAATAAAGACGCCTTCTCATCCTCGTGATTCTGCACATATGCAGCAACCAATGAGCACCAAGAAACAGCATTTTTCGTTCTCATTTCAGCAAAGACAATCTCACTGCAAATAATCTGCTTACATTTTCCATAGAAATCGATTAACCCATTGTATACTGAAACGTCTGTATCAAACCCACTCCGGAACACAAGCCCGTGTAACTGCTTTCCTAGATTCAAGAGTAACCTATCCGAGCAAGCATTAAGAAACGAGCAAAAAGTTATTGAATTTGGGTACCCACCAATTCTTCTGAACTCTACAAAAGCTTCAATAGCTTCCTTAGGCCTTCCATCTGTTACAGAGTTAGATATATAGGCATTCCAAGTTTCACGGTTTCTCTCAGGAATTTCATCAAACATCTTCCGGGCATCGTCTCTGAGCCTAGTTTTACAGTACATATCAAAAGCGCTACACCCAACGAAGACATCAAGTATCCGTCCACACTTCACCGCAAGCGCATGAATCTGCCTACCCGTAACAGACATACGCAGCGAAGCCGCGGCTTTAAAGGCGCAAGGGAAAGTGTAGTCATTAGGGAAAACACCTTCTCTTTGCATTTCGAAGAAATCAAACAAAGCGGAGGCGAAATGACCGTTTTGAACAAGTCCTGAAACAAGTGAGGTCCATGAGACGACGTTTCGTGAAGGTGTGAGTCGAAGAACGAGCCTGGCTGATTCAGGATGGTCGAGTTTGGAGTACATGTTGATGAGGTGGTTGGCGAGGAACGGAGGAGGTGGTGAATCGAGTGTCTTGAAGATTCTGGCGTGGACGACGCGACCGAAACGTATCGAACTTGTTGAGATAGCATTCTCGATGAGTGCCCCGAGGGCATTCGCGGTGAGGAGGCTCATAACTTACTCCGGCGATAGGTAAGAACATAGCTCAGGCCGGTGAAAACATAGAATGGCATAATAGTCATTTTCCATCTACTTCTGTAGAAGGAGTACAAATCAAAGGGTATAATAGTAATTTTATTCCCCAGTTTGGGATTAAAAAAGTTCAGATCGAAAGAGTGAAGGTGTGAGAGAGAGAAAAAAGGAATCAAGTGAGCTTAGAGATCTCATTCTACTCAGACCACAAGTCTGTTCCTTTGAACCCCAAAGTTCATACTTTTACTTGTTATTTTGTTTTCATAGAATTTCCCTTCGAAATTTTCTTCGATTCACCACTAATTTTGTTTGTTGGGGTTCTTTTACTACCAAAATTTTTGCTAAATTTTTTTTCCTTTTTGGTTTGTTTATTTGGGTGTTTCTCTGTTGCAGGAAATTAGGGTTTTTTAATTGTCTGCTCCGATGGATATGGATCAAGAGATGGGTCAAAATCCCCCTGGGTAATTCGATTGACCACTCTATTTGCTATTGTATATAGTGTTTCTTTAACGTGATTCTGTGAAAGTAGAGAGTAATTGTATAATTTAGGAAGGATCAGATTTTGTTCTTTTAATAAACAGAGTGAGAAGCAATTAAGGACTTAATTGATCGTTATTGATCATTTTGTTTCATTCAATACTTTGTAATTGCTCAACTTTTGACCTGCACAGATTTGATAGCGAACCAGTTCCAATCACTACTAACCAGGAAACTGAGCCAGTCCCAAGCCTCCCAGTCGATACTTATCAAGAGAAAGAAGACTTTTTGGGAAATGGAGTCAATGATAATGTGAAGGAAAATGGAAACAGAAGCTCCTTCACTCCTGGGGATACAGATCTGAACCAACTCCCAGCGATTCCCCCGGTTTCTACTGGTCAAGGTTTGCCATTTGCACCTGTGGATTTCCCGAGCCCCGGTGACGTTTGGACTTGGAGAGTTGGTAGGAGAGTGACCAACACTGGTATCCATAAAGACAGGTTTCTGATTCTCCCAGAGAGACTTAAGGTCAAGAATGCACCAAAATCTTTTGGTAGCAAAAACACTCTTTCTCGTTATCTCGAAACGAATTTCCCTGATATGGATGTTAATGCATTCTTTGCATCTTTTAGCTGGAATGTCCCGGCTTTGTTTGAGCCTGCAACTAGAGGTAGTGAAGCTCTCTTCTTTTTGTTTCTTCATTAGGTATTATCTCTTTAACACATAGATGATGTTTCTTTATATTTGATTTTGTAGTTGATGCTGCATCCCTGTTTGAAGAGACATCTAAAGAAGGAGAGACTCAAGCTGAGAATGCTGAAGGAGGAACAACTGCGCGTTACAGCCAGAGGAAAAGAAAACCGATGCAGACACAAACTTATGAACCTGTTGAAGAAAAGCCTAAAGCAAATGTGCGAGCTAGCAACAGAAAAAAGAAAGAGAAAGAAGTCGTAACAACTCCGGCTTCCAAACAGAAATCATCCACGAGACGCCCTACAAGGCAGCAACAGCGCGGTGTGGTTGACATGGCCGAAGAAGAGAAGGAAACAGATGCAAAGAAAGGCAACAAGAGAATGAAGAAACGCAGAGGTAAGTTTGCTGACGAAGAAGAGGAAGATGTGGCAATTCCTCATATCTATGTTTCTCCTATGAACGGTGTCCTTGCAGTCTCCCACACGCCTGTCGAAATTAACCCAGAAGAGTTCGACAGTTATCTCAGCACTCTGGAGAATCTGCTTCAGCAACCACCTTCAGGAGCAAGACAAGAGTCTTCATCTCTTCCCGTTACTACTACGACCTCTCCAAGTAGAGAATATGAATGGGCTGAAGCTCGGATGAAGCTTTCATCGCTGCTAGAAAAAGATTTCTCATCCCTGTTCACATCTAATGAAGCTGCAGAGGTAGCAAGCTTAGCAGCAAAACTGAGGAAAGATCCAAGCCTTTCAGCTGAAGAAATAGTGAGGTTGAAGCTAGTTGAAGAGATTCCAAGTTTCAGCGAAGTTTATCAGGAGAACAAAGATGTGATAATGGAAGCAGATAGGTTCTTCTCTGCTCTTGAGCTTAACAAAGCTAAAGTTTCATCTCTCAAGTATGAGTACAGCGACTTAAAAGAGAAGTTAGGCAATATCCAGACGGAAGTTGATGGAAACACAGAGTCAATTCGTCAAATCGATGAGCAGATCACTCAACTTCAAGCTAGACGGACTGAGCTGACCCGTGGCATCAAGAAGAAGGAGAAAGAGAAGGTGGATCTCAGCTATGGTCAGAAAATGGTGGCGAACTCAATCCCTAAAGTGGTGGAGGAAGTTCAGACAGCTAACTCGAAGAAACCAGATTGGGAGATGAAGAAAGAGAATGCTCTTAAACGTGAAGAAGAGATACTCAACAAGTTTGCCCCACTCAAAGGGTTTTATCTCTAGACCTATTTAGGCTAATGTTGTATTTGCATAAGGCCAAACTCTTTAAGCCATTTCAGACCTTTTTGCCTCTTATCTCCCGAGTTTGGTTAAGAAGTTTCGTATGTGTGTTCTTATTGCCATGAGAAGAAACATAAAAGTCCAGATATTTTTACCCCCTCTGATGTTTCTTGATTTTTAAAAGGTTCATAAGAACTGGTACTGAGATTTTAAAAGTTTCAAAATATAAAATAATATAAAATAAAAAACATGGATCGGTATAAATTTTTTAAAATAAACCAATTCTTAAAGTAAACTTTTGAAATATAAAATGGGCTGCAAGTTTGTATTTGGTGTGTTTGATCGAAGTAACCATTGTTATTAGAACTGGTAAAAAAAACCGAAAAAATGGTTTTGAATCGATTCTGGTTCCATCCAAATTACATGATGGTTTATAAGAAAAATCATAGATATTAGTTCGGTTCCGATTTCTATCTAAAAATCGAAAGATGAAACCGACCATATAAATAACTTTATAATTTCGATTTAGGAATTTTATTGTATATTTATCTTTTGTTTGTAACTTACTAAGATAACTTTTCAACGTATTTTAAACTAATTTTGGTATTTTAAACTATTTTCGGATATTTTTGTTATGTTGGTAATTTCGAATCTATAATACATAAAATCGATTAGAAACTAATTTTTATTTCGAATAATTTACGGTTTTTCTAATGCAAAAACCATCTAGAACTGATAAAAACAAAACCGAAAAAATGTAAAATATTGATTNGAGTGTTAAAGAAAATGTGATGATCCATCACCATATTTGACACTAATCTAGTTTCTTATATTGACACATGTCAATTTGGTGGATTACACAAAATATTTGATGTCCAAGTAACTTCACTCTTAAGTTTTCTTATAGTATAAATATACCTATTTACCTCTTGTAATAACACACACACATCAATAATACTCTCACTCTCTCGTTTACAC
>OVBE01016582.1:0-10880 GCA_900406425.1 Iberis pinnata | reverse complement strand
TTGCTTTTACTCTGTTTTGCATCCAAAAGTGTTTAAATCCTTTCTCTGTTTTTATGCCTTTTTTACTTTCGTTGCACTTAGGACCTTTTAGCAACCAAACCCTTTTTAACATTAGCTTGAGNCATCCAATACATCCACATTGCTTAGTACGCTCCCATTATGGATTGACAAAAGCCCATCATCTATACTACAACGATGGGTTGATTGATAACCCAGTGACCCAAAATCCCTATTATCAGCACTTCGAAACATATTGCAAAAGTATGAGGTTGCATCGGGCCAATCCATTAACTTTCAAAATTCCTTTATTACTTTCTCCAAGAGAACTCCAAAGTGGATCAAGGACCATGTTAAAGGAGCCCTCAAGATAAGAGGAGAGGGAGGAGTGGAAAAGTATCTCGGATTATCCGAACATTTTGGTACATAAAAAAGGACATATTTGCTGCCATTGTGGACCAAATGCAACAGAAGGCTCTTAGTTGGTCGAGTAAATTTCTGTCCTTGGCAGGGAAGATAACAATGATAAAAAGCGTGCTCACATGGATTCGAATTTTTCATATGTCATCCTTTGAACTCCCAGTCACTGTATGTAAGAGAATCCAATCAATTATGACGAGGTTTTGGTGGGATACCAAACCCCGAGACAAGAAGCTGGTTCTAGTGGCGTGGCATTCTCTAGCCCAAAGTAAGAGGGACGGAGGCCTGGGATTCTGCGACTTACATGCTTTCAATGTAGCTATGCTAGCTAAATTGACATGGCGATTAATAAAAAGACCAAACAGCCTGCTTGCGCGTATTCTAAAGGGTAAGTATTTCCTACCTCTTGTATTCTCACCTGTCTGGAACCATCAGTGTCCTCATTTGGGTGGAAAGGATTCTCCTACGCCGAGACCTTCTCAAGCTTCACCTTGGATGGGCGGTCGGGAACGAACAACAAATAAAAATTTGGTACGATCACTAGCTCTTACTTACTGGTCAGGAATCGCCTATAGGACCTCAACCAAGAGAGTACCAAAACCTCATGGTCTCATCTCTACTTGATAACAAACTGGTTATTGGGAAAGGGAGAAGATCAAAGAAATCATAATGTTGAGGAGATTCCTCTCGAGCCAAGGTGCTAGCTCTCGTGTTAGGTAACTATAACGTTGCAGATAGGAGAATTCGGACAAAAACCAAATTAGGCACCTATACCGCCAAATCTGGATACCTAGTAGCTATAGAAGCAACGATTGCTCCACTCTTTCAAGGAAATCAGACACGTACCCTTTGGATACCAGAAGAGTTCATATGGAAGATGATTAAGAAAGCAGTACCTACAAAACTAGAATTGAACAAAAGGGGAATTAATCTTGATACCACTTGCATACGCTGTGGAGAACCAGAATCATTAGAGCATAATCTACTTCACTGTGATTTTGTCTTTCAGGTATGGAAAGCTTCCCCTGTTATTGAAGATCTTAGACCGGGTACTCACACCTGCATCGAACTATTCTGGAAGGTAGCAAGGTTGGGAAAATGCTCCCCACCAGCTGGAATTGTATCCACACCTCTGACAGTGTGGATTCTTTGGCATATGGCTAGTGAGGAATCTCCTCATGTTTCAGAGCAAAACTACCTCTCCAGAGATGATCTTATCTAAAGCTATTGCGGCGGCTAGGGAATGGCAAAACGCATAGATAGTTTGTTCTCCGGTCATACGCCCTCAGGTTTCAAGGAGTACAGACATAGCGACTGTGATTTGAAAATGAGATGTAGCCTGGCGACATGACCAACAAGCGACGGGATTGGCCTGAATCTTCTTTAAAATGCCGCATAGACCAGAGTCATATACAACTTCGGCTTCAATATAAAACAGAGCATAAATGGGGCTGAAGGTTTAGCACTACGATGTGCAGTTCAACAAGCAGCAGAAAAAGGATTCAACTGTGTTGTCTTCAAATCATATTATGCGGTACTGATTAAAGCTATTTCTGAAGCAGACTATTCTTCAGAACTTCATGGGATAATGGACGATATCAAATTTAGTTCTACCCAATTTCCTTATGCTTCCTTTATATTTCGAGCTATTCCTCGTATTTTTTTCAAAATGAGGAGGCTGATGTTTTAGCAAAAAAGGCTCTATATGAGCTTGTATCAAACTAAGTTTTAAGTTAATGAATTTGGTGCACACAAAAAAACAAGAAATCAACAAAAAACAAAAAAACTAAGATTAAATATATGTTTCAAACGATTTTACCAAAGTAGAAACAAAGAATAAAAGTGGAAAAGAAGTGTGGTTACAATTTGGTTTAAAATCTATATATAGAGTTTTAAAATTGACATTGGATTAACCCAAAACACATGGGTTAACTCAAATTGAAAATAGGTAAAACACATAGAAAATGTTGACTTTTTGAAGATTTTAACCCTGTAGCGGTTTGCCTAGGCCGATTTGGCCAACCGCTACAGGTACCTGGAATTGTGTTTTGGAAATTAGCGGTCCACCTTGACCGCTACATCAGACCGCTACGTTCTTCAGTGGCATGTGTTCTGAATGTTGATGGACACATCTTCAGTTCAAGATCCATAACTCTCTCACATTTGAATCTATGGTGGCATGTAATAGCTCTTTGGAAATCTGAGTCAAAGGGTTACAACTTTGATGAAAAAGTCTTCCCCTAATTCACAATGGAAGCTGATGTAAAATATGCATATCTGAGTTGGAAAGTTTGGAGTTTCGAATCTAGTGGATCGCAAATTTTCAGGTTCATAACTTGCAATTCCCTAGGGGAGGGGGGGGGGTAAGATCTTTTTTTGTCTTGTTGGAAAGCTTGATAGCATGACTACAATATTCTTCAAGATGTCATGATGGAATTCTCATTGTAAAATCCTCAAATCGTTTGATATTTAAGACTTGTTGTTTTGATCCCTATTAAGTCTCTTTTTCGTCTCTTTTGTATCCAGTTGGTCTCTCTTTTAATTTTATTCACCTTCAACACTTGAAACACGAATATGACATGCAAATGCATCATATACATGCCTAAATACAAGTGTATCTATTTAAAATGAATATGAAATAAGAGACAAAATGCATCAAAAAAACATAATAAATCAATAGGCACATATAAATTGATTTTAGTTTACTTTTTATTGAAAATAACTATTGATATTAATCAAAATGTGTACTCTCAAAATTGCGTTAATCAATATTTCTTGTTTCCAATTAGCTACTCCCTCCGATTTGAAATAGATGTCGTTTTAGAATTTTGCACTCGGATTAATAAATCTCTTTTTTCCACAAAAACATCATTAAACATAACTAAACCAACCAATAGAAAAAAATATTACATTATCCTATTGGTCTAAATGTCAAACAACATTTAATTTTTCCATTGAAATCCGAGAACGACATCTATTTTAAAACAAAAAACTAATCCTAAAACGACATCTAATTTAAATCGGAGGGAGTATCTTTTAAAAGAAGGATTACCTATCAAAACGTACCTTAATATAATTTCGTATATATATATATATATATATATAGAAATTGCTGTTATATATATATGATCAAAACTTAAATAGTAAATATAATACCAAGGCGAATACTATTAATTATGTCTTCACATGGTTCGTATTAAATTAGTAACCTATTCTCTCTATTACAGTGAATGTAATCATTTATATATTGATTATTTACACATACAATTATAGCAACGGTCTTATATATGGTTGACACAAAGGAACGGGACTTATAAAGGGCTGGCTCCTAGCACAATACAAGCTTCTAGTGTGCATATACAAGTAATTATTGAAAGCTCAAAAGAGCTCGAGGGAGAAATGAAAAACTTGAGACTTTATTGCTCAAAAGTTGAATCTTTTACAATCGATTATAATTATTATATCGTCCAAAATGTCTAATGAAATATGGATAGTTGTCACTTTGAAAGACTCAATGGCACTTAATCCTAGAGCTGCAGAACGGTTTCTTTGGCTTTTAGGTGAGCTGGAGATTCATGCTTTTTTGTGACTTCACTCTGTTACAGGCGCGGGAAAATAAAAAAGAAGACTCCTTTGATATCATCTTCAAATTGGTTTTTTTCATAATTGGGCTCCTCATCATGTTGAATTAGGCTCAGTCGAATTGGTTGAATGTTGTTCAACACTTTTGAAGCAGCAAGAGTATCATGTGTATTGTTGATACACCTTCTCAAACTTGAGGCATGAGGATTCATGACTCCAAGTTTGGATCTAAGATGAAAGAATGAATCCCGAGGAATATATTTTGTGAACACATATGCAATTTGAAGATGTGCAGGTATGTGTTTGACAATAAGATGTTGCATAGTTACCTTCTCTCTCACATAATGAAAGTCTACATTGAAGTGCTTTGATCTTGAATGAAACACTAGCTGTCAGGTACACAACTGAAAGATTGTCACAATATAGGATTGGTGTCGAAGGTAGTGATACTCCAATATTCTTTAGCAAATTGATTATCCATATAACTTCTGAAGCAGTAAGAGACAAAGTAATATATTTAACCTTTGTTGATGAATTAGAGACTGTTGGATGGCGCTTAGATGTTGGTCCCTAGATATGTACACAAACCACCTATAGATCTGCGTGTAGTGTGACAGCCTGCCTAATCAGAGTCACTAAAGCAATGCAGAGTTGAATCAGAAGCAGAACTTAGATCAATGCCCATAAGTAAGGTTCCTTTTACATATCTAAGGATCCTCTTGAGTAAGTTGAAATCTGCCATGGTAGGTGAGTGCATTTTCTGACATACATAATTGAAAGCAAACTGAATATTTGGTATACACAGAGTGAGGTACTGTAATTTACCAGCCAAGCTCCTGAAGTAAGTGGGTTCTGGAAATATTGTGGACTTTCAAAGTACTTTATGAAGCTGCAGTGGCAGAGGTGTTGGCATAGGTGCACTATCTTGCATGCCAGCACTGATAAGTAATTCAGTTGCATACTTGGATTGATTGAGAAACAGGTCTGACTTATGAAAGCAAGCTTGAACTCCCATAAAGTAATGCAAGTCACCCATGTCTTTCATCCTGAATTGAGTGTTTAAAGCAGCAAGAAGATTAGTTAAAAGACTATTGTTGTTTCCAGTGACAATCATGTCATCTACATACAACAAAAGAAATTTGATATCAGTTCCATGTTGGTAGATGAATAAGGAAGGATCACACATGCTGCAAATGAAGCCAAATTGAAGAAGGAAGGTGCTGAATTTATTAAACCAAGCTCTATAAGCCTGCTTTAATTCGTATATGGCTTTCTTCAATTTGCAAACATAATAAGGTTTTGATGGATCTTCAAAACCAGGATGCTGAATCATGTAAACATCTTCTTGTAAATCTCCATGTAGAAAAGCATTTTTCATATCAAGTTGTTTGATGTTCCATTTATGTGTAACTGAAACATGTAAAATCATTATTACTGTTGTTGATCTAAAAACTAGACTATAAGTTTCAATATCATATTTTGCTTCTTGTTCATATCTTTTCACAACCTTTAGCTTGTTTAAACTCCCATATGAATTTAGGTTGGTCTTGTACACCCATTTACAACTCAACAATATATTTGCAAACCTTGAGGGAACCAAATCCCAAGAATCAGTCTCTGATATTGATCGTCGTTCTTCCTTCATAGCAGCTTTCCAACGCTGATTTTTAAGTGCTTGTTTAACTATTTTTGGTTTTGGATAAATGGATTTGACAGTGAATTGCAGCATACTTTGAATTAGGCTTAATGATACCAGACCTTGCTCGTGTCACCATTGGATGAAGAGATCCAGTATCTTGAGGAATAGAAGATGGTTATGGCATAAATTGTTCCACTAGCTCAGTGAAGGACTAACCTTCTGAAGTAGAGTTAGAACGATCAGGTGAAAGTAGTTGCAGTTCACTATGCTAAGCCAAGGTTTCTGGTTCAGTTCCTGCTTCTCTTTCAGAATCAGTTGATTATGTTATAGATTGTGTAGAGGTTGTTTCATCCATATGAGGAACATGAGAATGAGGTAAAGTTACCGCATTTTGTCTTTGTGGAACTGAGAAATTCATTTAAGGCACATCAGCCAATACTGCATAATCAATAGGTTTAGGAGTGAAGTGAAGTTTCCAGTCTGAAAACAAAGATGCAGGAAATGAAGGCTGATTCTAGAAGTATATATCTGAGAATAGAAATTGCTTTTCATTGAACAAAACATGTCTACTAATATACACAATACCAATGGAAGGATAGAGAAATCTCTAACCTTTGTATCATTCTTTATAGCCAAGAAAACATATGGTAGTGATTTAGGATCAAGTTTATTCTTCATATATGGTCTCAAGTATGGGAAGCACTTGCAACCAAAAACTCTCAGAGAGGTGTAAATTGGAGGATTCCCATTTAAATCTTCATATGGACTTTTTTAACCTAATGAAGATGAAGTTGGAATGAGATTACCAAGAAAATTGGATGTAGAAAAAGCTTCAACCAATAGTCTTTGTGGTACTTTACTGTTAAACATCATTGAGAGGCCTAACTCTGTTATGTATCTGTGTCTTCTCTCAGCCAGTCCATTCTGCTGAGGAGTATGAGTACAGTATAATAGTTGTTTGATTCCAAAATTATTGATATGTGTAACCAATTGGTTACTAGTATATTTCCCCCTCCATCTGATTGAAAAATTTTGATTTTGCATTGATATTTTGTTTCCACCGGTTTTTTAAACTTTAAGTGCACATGAAAACAGTTTAATTTTTGTTTGAGTGGGTAAAACCAACAAAATTTGGAGAAGTTATCAACAAAGATGACATAATATCTAAAACCTTGTGAAGAAACAACAAGTTAGGCCCCCAAAGACAAGTGTGAATTCTATCTAAAGGTTTTGATGCCACAAAATTAGAGTTTGAAAAAGGATGTCTACTTAATTTGCCTAATTGACAAGCCTCACATAAAAACTGCTCACTCATTTTATTCATAATTATTTGATTGTTTCTCGATAACTGAAGTATAACATCTTTGTGAAAATGTCCTAGCCTTTGATGCCATAGCTCATAACTGGTGGATACAAATCATTGTGACTTTTGCTGTGAGCAATCAGATTGTTTGTCACTTTGTCCTTAACACACATAATTATTGTCAAAAATGAAGAAACAAGGGTAATCTGATGTCAACTTTGAAACATAGTAGTGATTTAGTAATAGTGGGACAGACAAGAACATAATTAGAGGCAATAATACCTTTGGATGTCTGAAGTTCTAATGAATTGATATGAGTAATAGGGAGGAAATCTCCATTACCTACTATTACTGAGTCATCACCATTGTATGGATCTGCATTCTGGAAATGAGCAAGGGAGTTGGTAATGTGGATTGTGGTAGTTGTATATGGATACCACTTCTGACTAGATTGATCATTGTTTTCTGATACTCTCATAGTAGCCAAAGCCTTATGCATCTCTTCAGCTTGGTAGTCTTGATCAAAGCGGCTATAATACTTAATGGTTGAGTATCCATACTTTCTACAAATATGACATGTAGGCCTTGTTCCTGAATCACCATAGCTATTGGAATTGAAACTACCTGAGAATTGTTGCTGGAAACCTCTACCTCTAGTGGAGTAGTTGTTTGAGCTGCATCTTCGTTTATAGTTTTCTCTATTATTGTACTGGCCATATCCTCTGTTAGTATTGTAAGCCATGTGAGGATTCACTTCCACAGTTTGTTTGAAGGCTTCCAGTTTGTTATCAAACCCAACAAGTTTATATTTTGCATCTTCATAGCTGATTTTAGAGATTGTATCCATTGAGTTCTCAGTAATAGTTGTAATAGACTCATATTCCTTACCAAGGCCATTTAAGGCAGTGTATATCATCTCTTGGTCAGATAATCCATATCCAATAGAGTCAAGTTGATCACATACCGTTTTGAATTCACCAAGGTACTTAGTCATTGTTTTCTGATTTTTGACAGTATTTTGTAGCATTCTTTGTAGATCCAACTTCCCGGTAGAAGAAACCCTCTTTTATTTCTTTCCCAAGAAAAACCAAACATCTTGAGTAGATTATGCTCCATAGACAGTCCTTAACATTTTTTCAGAAAAAGATCCGAAGATCCAAGCTCTCACTAGTTGATCTTTTTGGTACCCAAACATCAAACTATGGATTAGCTTATATCTTGTCTATTTCACCTTCTTTTACCACCCGAGTATTGGATGGCTTTGTTTCAGACTCATTAAAAAATCTGAGCAGCTTATAGCTTGACAAGAAAGATTCTATCTGAGTTTTCCTCAACAAGTAGTTTGTTGAGGACAACTTAAGAGTTACACATTGTGAAATGTTTATAGTATGTAAAGAGAAGCCTTCCATGGCTCTGATACCATGAAAGCTCAAAAGAGCTCAAGAGAGAAATGAAAAACTTGAAATTTTATTGCTCAAAGGTTGAATCTTTTACAATTGATTACAATCATTATATAGTCCAAAATGTCTAATGAAATATGGATAGTTGTAACCTAGAAAGACTCAATAGCCCTCGATCCTAGAGCTGCAAAACGGTTTCTTTGGCTTAATAAACTTCAATCTGTTACACGCACGGGAAAAGGAGAAAAAAAGACTCCTTTGTCTTTATCTTCAAATTGGACTTTTCTTCATAATTGGACTTTTTATCATGTTGAGTTAGGTCGAGTCGAATTTGTTGAATGTTGTTCAAAGCTTCTCAAGCACCAAGAGTGTCTTGTGTATTGCTGATAATTATAACTTTAACACTTAAATATTGGGAAAATTGCCATTTAATTCGTGAAGTTACCCAAAAATACCAAAATAACTTTGAACTATTACGAAAGCCAAATTAAACCCCAACTATGTTTGACTAAGCCAAATTAATATCATTATTTTGTTGACTAAGAAAAATTAGAGATGATATTATCTTAGTTAACGGACGTCCGTTAGTTTCTCGTTAACCCTAAACGACATCGTTTTCAAATTATAACAAACGATGTCGTTTTGTCCAAAAAAATGCCAGAAAAAACCCAAACTTTCAAATTTAAGCCATAAAAACCATCAACTTTTTATTATGCCATTTTAATCTCAAACTTTCTAACATATGCCATTTTAATCCTAAACTATGATTGACCAAGCCGAATTAGACTCTAACAATTCTTCAAACTTGTAACCTTATTTAGTCTTGTGTAGCCATTGGACGTGTCATACCGCATCAATTAATAGATAAGTGTATTCAACATTCTATTATGACTCAAAGAGAAGATGTGTGTTTGGGTTGGGCTTATGTGATTGAGCATGGAAAGGGAAGCCTAATCTGCAATATTACCTTTGTCTTAGTATTTATCTCTAGCTCTGTAAACGGCATTGAATGATCATATATGAAATTATGAGAGTATCGTCTCGGATCCGCTAAATATTTTCATCCTTTGTTCATCTCCAACCTCCTATTTCTTCTGATTCTTCTCTCATTTCTTCTGATTTCTCATCTTCGTTTTGTTCTCTTGAGAATCTCTTATTTTCAATCTTATCACATTCATCTTTTGATGATTCATAATTACAAATATGTTTATACGATTTGAAAGACTTTTTTGCGTACACTGTAATCCTCATGTTGTGAAAAAATTTTACTGACAATTTAATAATTGTAAAATTCTGAAAGAATAAATAGGTGTCTAAAGAAGCTTTTATTATTCTACATTACAATAAAACCAATAAAAGCTATAAAAAAATGTGTCTGAAGAAGCTTTTACTATTCTACATCTTATAGACCTTACATTTTACTTGGTCTTAGTGCATTCATTAAAGATGAAAAAACCTTAAGTTTAACGGTGTTAAAAAGAATTAACAGTTGACTAACTTGGAGTCTAATTCTGGTCGGTCAGTCATAATTTAAGATTAAAATGGCATATGTTAGAAAGTTTTAGATTATAATGGCCTAATAAAAAGTTGAAAGTTTTTATGGCTTAAATTTGAAAGTTCAGATTTTTCTGTCATTTTTCTTGACAAAACAACGTCGTTTGTTATAATTTGAAAACGACATTGTTTAGCTAACGAGAAATTAACGGACGTCCGTTAATTGAGATAACGTCATCTCTAATTTGGCTTAGTCAACAAAATAATAATATTAATTTAGCTTTCGTGATAATTCATAGTTATTTTGGTGTTTTCGGATAATTTCACGAATCAAACGGCAATTTTTTCCTTTAAATATTATGTTGTTTTTATCTAATTTAAACAATATATCCCTTTGACCGGTGCGAAGTCCGATTAACGGGTCAACAGATTTTAACTCGGGAAAACCAAAACAAAATCTCACCCCAGTTTTTTTTTTTTTTCATTTTGTAATTTCCTTCATCAGGAGAAAAAATATATAAATAGAATTAACACTTCCTATTAAAGAAAAGTGCGACTAATTTATTGGAAAAAGGAAGACAATTTTTTTTTTGTCGATCTTCCTTACGTTCAAATTATTTTAAACGAAAGAGTGACTTTTAGTCTTTCCAAATGTGCTTTTCTTGATATTTAATAGTACGTCCCTTCATATAATATTACACACATGGAGAAGACGAATGAACTGGGATCTACAGTTGTTTATATTTTATGTAAAGTATCTCTGATTGTATTTGCATGTGTGTACACGTAGAAGTATACGAATACATAGTGGAGCTAGTACACATGTATANAGAAGGTGTGGCACGTGCCACATACTAAATAAGTTTGCTAGATTAGATGGTTAGTGTTCATCCCTTTGAGACTAAGGTAAGGAGTTCGATTCCCTCCTTTCCTTTATTATTAATTTATTTATTTTTTCTCTTCCATACCTTAAATTTTAGTTAATTATATTTTAAACTATTAACATCTTTATTCTAACAAAATAATAAGCACATAATATTCAATA
>OVBE01016581.1:0-10880 GCA_900406425.1 Iberis pinnata | reverse complement strand
TTCTTTATCATCAGAAACTGATATGGTATAAAGTTATGGATTCTAAAATCCCAACAGCAGTAGCCACCGGCCTCCAACGCCAAACACCCAAGCGGAACCGCGCAGGCAGAGGGAAATCACTTGAGGAAGAGCTAGCCACCATAGCATCACCCACCGCCGACCATAGCCAGCCCTGCAAAGCAACCATAACCATAACCATAACCAGAGAACTTCATTTCCGACATGCAGATCTCGACTTTGAAGCCACATGCAACACCTTAGTTGCAAAGATCGCCACTCTCCAGATATATAAAAGAAAAAAAACTGTGAAAGAACAAGGCTAGACCAAAAGCAACAAATTGATGGTAGAGAAAAGACAAGCAAGCCGGAGAGGAGTTCACCGCCATAGAAATGAGAACATGCAGCATCGGAGTCGGACAAGAGACGATCATGGGAAAAATAGCCGATAAAAAAATAGAAAAAAGAAAAACTGAAAAGGAAAAAGCTGCTTGCCGACACTTAAGCGGCGAAGAAAGCAAAGCGAAAGAGACAACAATCAGTTAGAGAGACAAATCTTAGAGGAGAGAGAGATTAAAAAAGAATGATTTGATAAGAAGACAAGAAGGGTGAGACTAAGTGACTTAGTCCTCACTGTAAGCCATATTTAGAAAATACAAATATCCAAATTTTATAATGTAAATATGTATGTAACTGTGCATATAGTAAGAAAGTGCAACAGCGACGCTATACAAAAGCTATCTCCTTCTCCCCAACAAAAGAAACAGAGTCTTGTTCTTCTCTCTGTCTGTGTGTGTGTATATATATATATATATATATATATAATATATCACATAATTAACCCATAGAAACAGTAAAGAATCTAAACAATCCTCAAAGAATCTATAAGAGTCTGACGTCAATCATCATTTTGATTCGTGTCAGTGCTTTCTACCACGTTCTGACTTCTTCTTCGTCTTCGTTCCTAAAACATTCATCAAAACCAATTCTTAAGACTCTACAAAGAAACCAGTTTGCTTTTGTGTTGTAGTTACTTACCTCTCTAGGCAAGACAGGGGGGTATTCATCTGATTCAAGCATTCGAGCCACTTGACTCATCTTTGGCCTCTTGTCTGCATCAGGATCAACACATCTTAAAGCTGTTAGAAGTGCTCTTTTAAGTTCGCTTGTTGATGGTTTGATCTCAATCTCTTTATCCACCACTTCCTCAAACTGTTTCTGCTGAACCATAAGCTTTAACCATTCCACCATGTGTACCTCTTCTTTAGGCCTTTCATAATCAACTGGATACCTTCCAGTTATAGCTTCCAATAGAACAACACCAAAGCTGTACACATCACTCTTCTCGTTTAAGAGACCCGAGTTTGCGTATTCAGGTGCCACATATCTGAGCATTCGTAAGTGTATTTCAGTAAACAATGTAGGTAATGACAAGACCAAGTTAAAACTATAGTTGATGACTCACCCGAATGTACCCATAACTCGAGTATTAACATAATTTTTATCAGCTCCAAGCAATTTAGCAAGACCAAAATCAGATAACTTGGCTTCAAAGTTGTCATCCATCAATATATTGCTTGATTTGATGTCTCTATGCACCACTTTCGGCTCAATAGCTTCATGAAGATAAGCCAGCCTGCAGTAACATTAGTTTCTCATGAGCATACACTACCCAAGAAAAAGAAAAAAGAATCATCATGTGGTTTAAAAGTGGCCTACGCATTTGCAGTGCCAACAAGAACTTTGATCCTAGACTCCCAATTAAGATGTCCATTTTGATTCATGTCACCGTGAAGCCATTGTTCTAAGTTCCCATTGTTCATGTATTCATAGACAAGCATCCTATGAGTTCCTTCAACGCAATATCCAAGAAGTCTAACCAAGTTCTTATGCCTTACATGCCCTATAGCCTCCACTTCAACTCTAAAATCTTTATCAGCTTGACCTCTTAACAAAAATAAAAAATAAAAACAATAATTTCATTCAAATGGATCATAAGCATTACAAAGTTGTGTTGAAATGGAGATGAAAATCTTACGGATTATTGAGCAACTTTTTGACGGCCACAGGGGTTTTGTTAGTCAAAGTTCCATGGTAAACAACTCCGTATCCACCATCACCGATGATATTCTCCTTGGAGAAATGGTTAGTAGCAAGCTGAAGGTCACGGAGAGTGAACCAATGTCCCCAACCAATGTGAGAAACCTCAGGAAGACCCAATAGAGGTGAAGGAGAAGGAGAAAAATGTGATCCAACCACAAGTTTCTTCTCCAAAGAGTCAGAGCAGTTATTTCCATTCTCAATGTCCTCACTGAACTTCTCATCTAGAGTTTGATGAGAGGCACCATTGATGTTAGATGAGACATGATCAACACTTATCTCTTTGATTTCTTCAGTAAGGCGAGGACTTTGAGTTAAGGGAAGTGTTGTGGTTTTAGATCTTCTGGACTTTTTGCGGAAACTGAGCCACACTGAAATGCCAAGGATTACTATGAAAGCTGCAAATAGAGCAATCACTATGATCTCCCACAGTTGAAGAACGCCATATCTCTTGGTTAGAGTTTGCTTCAGCTTCGATGCCATGACAGACTTATGTGTTTATATGTATACAGATACCTGCAGAATTTGAAATGGATTTATCAGGATTGAATGTGCACTGAACAAGAAATCCAAACCAAAACCCAACAAATCAGAAGAAGAAAAAAAAGGAAGAAATTTGAAGCTAATGGTGATGCTGTAAAAAAATCAAGGTTTGAGCTGTAAATTTTTAAAATTTACAGGTTCCATAATCATATCAACTTATGAACATCCAGAATTTTTCATCTCGAACCCTAGAAACAATAACCATTGTGACAGCAGAATCAAGTCCCATGAGCTATATTATAGACTGTATAAGCATTATTACTGTAAGAAGCTGAAGAGTCTGAAACCCATAAAGTAAAAAACTTTTAAGCTTCCAAACACAACCCACAGACAAAGATCGAACATTTTGATTATTCGAGTCTAGTTAACTCAATACCTGATATTCCAAACGAATTTCCCTACTCTCTTTGAACTTCTTTCTTCCTATTTTGGTTGAAAGATGGAGACTAGAGTTCGGGTTAATAAAGAGAAACCGGAAGAAAACAAAAGACAAAAAGTATTGAGATTATTTCTTCATTTGCATATCTTTGTGGGTTAGGAAGAAGGAGGTGGGAAAATGGAGAAGGAAGTTTGAAGCTTTCTCTGATGTTTCTTCTTCTGGAATATTTTATGCTTGTGGGCTTTCTCTCCTTTTTTTTTTTTCTTCTTTAAAATCCTTAATCATTTTCGCCAACTAACTTATTCATTATTTCTTTATCACTTATTGCCAAAAAAATATGTTATTAGAAGTTTACAATTGTAAAAATTTATTGTATATTGATCAAATATATACACTCAGGTCATTTATACAAATATAAAAATGACTAACTAATATGTAACCACCCTCTATGTATTTATATCTAATAATTATCTTCAAAATGTAAATATCCTCTAAATAACTATGTATTTATATCTAATAATTATCTTCAAAATACCCGTTAAGATGTTGAGGATATCCATTTTAGACATATGACAAAGAAAAAATGTACGATATAGAAATTTAGTGAGTGATTCAAACAATTTGTACAAAGAAACATGTAATCTTTTGAGTTACTTTGTTTCTAACTTTTCTCATATTGAATGAAATTTAGCTTTAATATATTTAGTTCTCTAGTGAACACTTGATTTTGGTTATGCGTGGTGTTGTCATATTATCATAGTAAAGAACATGCAAAGAAGATGATGCAACTCATATACTCACTGCAGAAGATAATGAAACCACCTGTTGTTTTCTAGTTTCCCATGAAATAAGTAAATTACCAAAACTGTAGAAACATGTGACTGATTTTCTTGTATCCAGACGTTGAGTCCAATCAAAATCATAAAAAGCTTTTAATTGCATATTCGAGTGTGAAGAATAGAACAAATTATGTCCTACTGATCCTTTTAGATAGTGAAAAACCTTTTAAATATCTTAAAAAAGATGAGGTTCATTTGGTGCTGAATTGAATCGATGGATTTTGTTAACAGCAAAACAAATATCAAGCCTTGTGAAGGTAAGATATATCAGTTTTCAATTAGTTTTCTATATACTTCAGCATCTTGAAGTGGAGTATCATTAGTAGTTCTAAGTTCATGATTTGAATTTATTATAACTGAAGATGTTTTAAAATTAAGAGGACCAATATGCTTGAGTAGTTCCGGAATATACTTACGTTGACAAAGTGTGATTCCATATTTAGATCTAACAATCTCTAAGCTTGATAAATATTTTGGTTGACCTAGGTCTCGAATATTGAAGACCTTTTACAAATGAAATGTAAATAAAGATTGCATCATCGCTATTGCTAGCAATTATTATGTCATCCATATATATCAATACCAAAAGAAATTCATATTTTGAGACGAAAGCAAACAAAATATACTTTACAATTATCTTATGGAATCCGAAACAGCTTAAACTTGCCAAGAATTGTAAAAATAATTGCCTAAAGGATGGTTTCAAACCATAAATGGAATTCTTCAATCCAAAAACCACATTAAGAGTAAGAGTGTCTCTCTTTTTATGTTGCATATCCTATTAATAAGTATGTGTATATTTTCATATAATTTACCATTTAGATATATCCAATGATATAAGAACAATCTTTGTTTAGTAGGAGTGACAAGAATCGTCTTCACAATAACACTCTTAAATACCTGTGAGGATGTATAAACAAAATTTACACTCCCTTATTGTGATGTACCATTTAGCCATTAATCCTTCTTTATACCTTTCTAAAGTTTCACCCACATAATTTATGTTTAAAAATCAATAATCACCTATTGTTGTTTTGCCCTTCGATTAAAGGATAGATTTTTTCATAAGTCAATATCTTCTAAAGAACAAAAATCCTCATCCTAGTCTTACACCATTCTTTTGATTTATTTGCCTTGGTGGAATTTCTTGGTTAAGAAATAAGAAGAATATAATTCACAAGAGATTTTTTGTAGCAGTTTTATAATAAATGAATGAAATATGATATAAAGAGGATTAGTTGAATGACACAAATAGTCCTGCAAATGAGAAAATGTATTACGATTAGACTGAACAACTCTATATGAAGTGAAGATAAACCTTTCCTAATGCCACATATCACCATAAATTCATTTTCCCATCCGGTAATTGCAATACTCATCTCATGCCACTAGTTATCTCACATTGTTTCCAAGATCTATCGATATAGCATGCAACAAGTTAGTTATGGTCTCTTTTATAAATTTTGCATGGGTACTAGACGAGTTTTTCTCCTCTCCTCCAAAACTAAAATTGCTTAGAACCAGTATGATGCCTGCTTTTGCGCAAGATCCAAAGTATCTAGTGGTCCCATATTCTATTGTTGAAAAGCATATCATTTATACCCTTCTTGATATACCATATGATTCATGGGTAATATATGAGTGCTTCCCCTATCTAGTATCTAGTCTATCCATAGTCAACGAGAGGAGGGGATGAACGTTCTCATAAACGTTGTCTAAGAGGAAAACATCCATAAAGGTTGGAATTTTGGAAAATGTCCAACATTGGAAAGCCGATGGACATTCAAAGAGTGCATAATCGATTGACTCATCAGCTTGACCGCATCGGGGACATGTACGATCCACTTGAATTTTTTTTTTCATTTGCTCATTAACTGTGAGTGCACCAGATAAGACTTTCCAAAGAAAGTGACAAATTTTATTTGATGCCAACATTCTCCAACCTTTATCATTCAATGTAATTATTGGCGGTAATTGATATAATAATTTCCTTTCCTCATTTATGTTTTCCTCCGCCAGTTTATATCTTGATTTTACAGTATAAATCATGGCTTTTGTATAATACCGACAATATCCTTCTTGACCGTGTCGAGATGACCGAATACTCAAAATCATAGGTTGGTCATGCAGATCAACGAGTTCTCTAATTTTCATGATATTTCAAAAATTAGAATCTTCCACCACAAGATCTGACACCATTAAATATGGGTGTTGAACTTGACATATCCCCTTAGCCATAGAAGGCTTATGAGTTGGTAACCAAATATCATACCATATATGTGTGGTTGAATTTTCATAGATTATGCGCCTTAGATCTTGTAGCATATGTGGAATTGCACTCTAAATTTTTTTCCATCCGTATGATGGTTGGTTTGGTTTCCTTGTTTGGAAAGGTAGATGACCCTTATAATATATGCCTTGTAATATGCGAGCAAAAAAGAATATGGTCTTTGGTAAAGTCACCAATCTTGTNCAATAAATCTTGGTTAAATTGCTCTAGTCATTTGAACCTAATCCCACCGATGTTATTTGGTAAACATAATTTTAATCAAGCCACCCAAAGAATACCACGAGAACTAACACTCGTACTATACTTGGAAAGTTTATGTAGAGTCCATTCGGAAGCATAAAACTTGACATAACATATGTTAGAAGTACTTGAGCTAATTATTTGATCATTATCTTTGTACCCCTTTAAAGAGTAATTTCAAAGACCATCCATATATCAAAGCATTCAAGCTATAAGCCAATATATGAGCCTTAAACCCATGTAATTGCCCAGGGACCCATAAATATATCCCCTTTCATCATTCTGCATAGATACTCAATCTTCGCTTTAGGATAAATGTTTCCTATGATGGAATCTTGTTACCGAAAACCACTTTTGATTTTTTTTATGTTGATTCGTTGACCCGATGCTCTCCCATAAAGAGAAAAAAATATTATCAGACTATCATGTGTGAAAAGAAGATGAGAAAGCGGTTGTCAAGCTTGTGCAATTTTAATTTCGTCTAGTTTTTTTTCTATATTCAACCTCCTGTAGATTAACAACAAGCACTTATGTGAAAAAATAAAGAGGTAACGTGAAAAGGATCCTCTTGGCGTAAATCTCGAGATGGTCTTACCTCCCATTTTGGTTAGCTATTGAGTAGTATCTTGTAGGTCACCGTGGAGACACACTTCATAATCCATTGAACCCAATATTAAAATCTCATCTTTTCCATCAATGCCTCAATAAAATCTCATTTAACCCTTACATATGTCTTACTCATGTTTGTTTTAATGATCATGTACTCTTGTTGAAACTTTTTCTTTCTGAAGTGCATGGAAAGCCTCCTACGCTAAGTTGGTATTATCTGAGATAACCCATCCTACCACAAAAGTTGATTGTGTTTCAAATAGTATTAGATGAGAGATAATCTTATTAAGTATGTTACATAGAACTTTGGAGATAAAAAAGGTAATGGGCTTAAACTCCTTCATATTTTGTGAGTGTGATGTTTTGAGAATGAAACATATATATGTTTCATTCAAATGAGTGTCCATAATACTCGTATTCATAATCCCATAAACCATCTCCACAACATGGAGTCCTATTAATATGCCAAAACTTTTGGTAAAATAGTGCTCTGTCAGATCGATGTGCTTTCCCATAAGGCATATCAAAACAACATGTTTAACCTCTGCTATTAGACGAGGGCTTAGTAATTTATCATTGATTGTCACGGTCACTCAAGGCTCCATTGGAGCTAGCACAGTTGGGACATTGTGTTGGAACTTGAATTTTGACAAGTGATTATACATCACATTTTTCGGTGGATATTCTGGCAAGGTCGTTGTTTGGAATTAACATATTATGAGTTTTTGGAAAGCTTGAGCTTGGTATACAATATGGACTACTCATTTGTTAAAACTGAAGTCGTATTGAATGGAAAATGTGAGGTCAAAGTATGATGGTTGAGATATAAAAAAGTCAACAAAACTATTTGTTCCACATTTCTTAGAAGGATAAGTTTCAAGGGGTATATATATAGTATCTCATGTCATGCTCACAAGTGAGTAGCAAGGGATATTATGCATGGTGCAAGTGAGAGAGGAGAACCACACATGCGCCCGTGCGGATGTCACCGTCTCTTTCACCAAAAATTTGACAATTCCTACACTGTAAGTGTCTCGATATTATATGCTTACCTTACGTTCGTTTTAATTGGATATTTGAGTGTGCATATCAGATTTGTTAACGGTTTTATCTTGGGATTTAAAATTGTATCGAACCGTCACACTACGGGCGATTTATTGAATTAAGAAAAGAGATTAATCTCGACTCTGTTTCTTCATTTTATCCATCGATTATATCATTGTTCTTAATTCGTAATTGCATTTTAGATCATTTTACTCAATTAAAATTTTGAATTTCTAACAAATTGAATACCCTTGAAGACTTAAACAAGATTCAGAAATAGTGAACCATTTTTATTTCTAAGTCGTCCTCCTCTTCGACCCACATCTCAACATATTATTCGATTTTAAGTCCTTTGTAATTTCGTTGTCGTTTAAAAGAATTTTATGTAGGCTCTCTCTCTCTTTTTCTCTCTCTCTCTCTGTTTCTCTCTCTCACAGTTTTCCCTAAGCTCGCGACCCATTGCCCCTTCGGTGGTTGACTTCAGCCGCCGGTGAAAAGGGAAATTCTGTCTTTGTCTGTTTTTCTTTGTTTTTTTCCTATGTTCGCCTGATTTCCATAGTCCGCCGACTGCTAGGTCGTCAAAGGCGTCGTCGATCTCCTTCAGGATCCTTCGCTAAGCAGCCTCGCTTTAGCCTCCTACCTCTTGCCTCTTCCTAATCTCTTCTCCTATGTTGGTTGAGCCCTTTGAAGACATGGGCTCTCTGGCTTTTGGTTTAGCAGATTTGGGAGCCTACAGAGGGTGAGGTAGGTGGTTCCCTCCATATATGGTGTCCGTTTTTCTGTACTAGTCTGTCTGGTTTTAGGTTGTCCGCGGAGGAGTTGTAGAGGTCAAGCTTTTCTAGTCCCTTGAAGACAATTCTAGGGGTGGTTTGGCTTCTCCATGGTTGCATCGTTGACTCGCGAGTGTTTCTGGTAAGGGTTAGCACTTCTCTTCCTTCTTTTCTCCTTGGTCTCTCGTTGGTTGTTTCTCCAGTTGTCTATTTCCCTGTCATTCTCGGCTTTGGTTTCGAAGTCCCGTTTTGGCTTGGTGACAAATGCAGTATGGGGATGCTTTTGCGCGTGAGAGATTTTGTGGCTCCGTCTTGCATTAGTTTCCTCTCCAGGGTTTTTACTTGTTCCTCTCCCTAAATAAGAGCTTCTCTCAGTTTGTGTGGTCGCTGAGTTCTTCTCTGGGTTTGAGTTTGTTGTTAGCAGTGTCTTCTCCCTCTACGATCTTGGCCCTAGCGGAGGATGGAGTCTCTCGAGAGGTGGAGTGGGAGTAGCTACCCGTTCTATTCGAGATGTGGCTATATTGGAGTCATTGCTTTTTTCTCGGCTACCGGCGTTTGGTGGCTTGTTTTACTATGTCCCGGAAGCATCCGCTTGGTTCCACTTCAGTAGTTGTTTGTCGACATTTTCTTGGTTTGCAAGTTCGAGTTAAGTGGCCTCTAAGAAGTTTTAGGTTTTGGGCGTCCCGTGGCAACTTGGATCTCTGCTTCTTGTTTTCTCGTAGCTGTCTTATTTTTTTTATCTCTTTTCCCTAGCGTCTTGCTTAGTCTGCTGCTGTTATGTTTGTTTTGCTTGTCGTTTGTTGCATTTTTTGTATTTTTTTTTTGTTGTCGTAGTGGTTTTTCTTTATCTGTTTCTACTATTCCTTGTATTCTCAGTCAAAAAAAATAAAAATAAAATCTTAACATGTTTACAAAAAATAATAATAATAATAATAATTTTGTGTATAGAGCATACAACTTTACTATTTAAAAAAAAAAACTTCTTCGTGCGCCAAAGTCAATTTTATCCTTTCGATTAACTTTTCCTAAACGTATAATACTTTCGTTAATTCAAGCAAATGGATACACATTGCTAGTATTTTAGTTATGTGACGTAATGTTTAACTAAGATAACAAATGTACACTTTAGTTGTTTTTTTTGTTGTTGTTGTAAATGTACACTTTAGTTGTTGAGAAACAAAATTAAGGATTTGGTGTCAGGACTTATGAGGATGACGAAACTAGGGATGACAATTTTTTTAAAAAGTGTTTACAGCGTTTTATTTTTATTTAAACACGTAATGTAGGCTTTCTTACTAATTAATATGACAATATATAATTTGGTCAACATTTTTAAATTAGACGTCGCACCTAACTCTTTAAGGTAATAAATGGTTTACTACTTTAAAATCGACTTTTCGTCTATTCTTCTCCACTAAGCATTTTTATGTTTTATAATTAACTGCATTGCTTTTTAAGGTTTAATTAAAAAGGAAGCGATGGCTGGCAAATCAGGGTCCTGGATTTTTTTTTTTTTTTTGGGTAGAAAAAAACAATTTAAAATGTAGAAGATGCATGAATTGGTCCATGTTGTTTAGTATTTTTATTTTTATTTTTAAATCAATTTATTGGTCATGTAATTTTTATTGGTCAAACATTAATCATGTCATTAACATATTAGTACTGTTGTGAACACATCAACAAAAAAACATATTGTTACTGATTACGAATTGGCAAGCAAATTAACCCCACAAAATGGCACTAGATCAGAGCCGGTCCTGAGCCCAAGCAGAGCAAGCATGCATTTGCGGCCATTTTTCAATATAAAAAAATTTAGTTAAGAAAACGGTTCATTTTTTTGAAAAATTTTACAACTTTGACCTATTTTTTCATCGTAAATTGCGGCATTTAAAAAATTTTAAAATATCAGGGCCGGTCCTGCACTAAACTTTACCTATCTTGGTTATGGACATGGACTACTATTAAATATATGGGTTAAATAAAATACTTAATTTTGACGACAAGTAAAAAACAAACGTATAAAGGTTGGAAAATCTGTTTCGTATGATGGAGGTAACTAATTATATATA